>VWYI01011167.1:0-24751 GCA_013399455.1 Anthoscopus minutus | reverse complement strand
GGCTCGGAGGAGGACGAGCGGCGACAGCGGGAGGAGGAGGAGGAGGAGAAGGAGGAGGGGAGCGCCCATGGCGCGGGGGCGCCGGGTGCCGGCGCTGCGCACTCGGCTGCACGGGCTGCGCCTCATGTGCTCGGCGCGGGCGGCGCCGGCGCGACGGGCGCTCTGGGTGCTCGCCTTCTGCACGGCGCTGGGGCTGCTGCTGGCCTGGTCCTCCGACCGCCTGCTGCACTGGCTCGCCTTCCCCTCGCACACCCGAGTGCGCACCGAGTGGAGCCGCCAGCTGCCCTTCCCCGCCGTCACGCTGTGCAACAACAACCCGCTGCGCTTCCCCCGCCTCTCCAAGGGCGACCTGTACTACGCGGGGCACTGGCTGGGGCTGCTGCTGCCCAACCGCACCGCGCGGCCGCTGCTCACCGAGCTGCTGCGCGCCGACGAGGCGCGGCTGCGCTGGTTCGCCAAACTGGCCGATTTCCGCCTCTTTCTGCCGCCCCGCCACTACGAGGGCATCAGCGCCGACTTCATGGACCGCCTGGGCCACCAGCTGGAGGACATGCTGCTGTCCTGCAAGTACCGCGGCGAGCTCTGCGGCCCGCACAACTTCTCCGCGGTGAGTGCGCACCGGCAGCCCCGGCTGCTCTCGGCTCCCGGCCGGGGCCCCCCGGGTCGTGTCGCTTCTGGTCCGTGTCCGCGGCTCCTTTCGCTCCGAGGGATCCCCAGGTCGTGTTGCCGCCGGTCCGTGTCCCCCGTCCGTGTCGGTCCAAGGGCACCCCTGGCTGATGTTAGTTTAAGCGACTCCCGGTTCGTGTCGGTCCCGGTCCGTGTCCCCCGCTCCAGTCCCGGTCCCGGTCCCGGCCCCGCTCGCTGCGCGCTTTCCCATGGTGCCGGGTGCGCTCCGGGGTCCCGGCGGGTCCCGGCGTGTCTGGCACGTCCCGGAGGGTCCGGCGGGTCTCGGTGTGTCCGGCAGATTCCGGAGGGTCCGGCGGGTCCCGCAGGGCCTTTCCGGCCCGGGAGCCCCGCGGGTCGCTGCCGACCGAGCGCGTTCCCTCTCGCTGGTTTCTCCGCCGGCCCGAAGTGATGCTCTCTGGTCTAGGCATGACTCTGGTGTGTGAGAGTCTGGCTGCTGCCTTGAGTTTTAATCAGAAGTAATTAAATTAATGTTGCACCATCCCTGCCGCTGCCGTCCCACGGTCCGTGTTGCTCCCAGCGTAGTCTCACCCGGATTTCTCCCCTGTCCAAGCCGAGGTCCCCCAGGCGCGCCGTGGCTGCAGCGAGAGTCCGGCTCAGCCCTGCCCATCCCGCCGGGCTTGGCTGTGTCCGGGTTCCTTCGGCTCCCTGCGCAATCCCGGGAATCCCTGGAGCTGCTCCTTTGGGACCGTGCGGGTTGTGCACCCTGGGGTGCTTCGGGATGCGGAGCTTTGCTGATCGGAGCTGATCCAAAAGGTGTTTGAGCCCTGGTGAGCCAGCGGGGTTTGAGATCAACACCAAAACTGAGGGCAGGGCTTTACAAACCACTGGGAGTGGGATCCCTGCTTGGGAAAATCCCGGTGGGACTGTTGGGAGCTGTGATGTGTTGGAAGGAGACTCTGAGTGAGAGCTGGAACCAGATCCATGTGAAGGACCCGGCGGTGCTTTCCTGAGAGCAGCGGGATGTTGATGGTGCTGGAATATTCTGCTCCCCTGATCCCTGCAGACAGCGAGGGGTGGCTGTGACTGAACATCCTGCCAAAAGCGAGGCTGGGGTCTGTGAGGACAGATCAAACTGTGTGCGAGCTGCGTGTGCCGAGAAGAGCAGAATTCCCGGCTCTGCCTGGGATGCATCCTGGAGATCAGACGGAATTGTCCCTTTGGACTTGTCACGTGAAACTGTGAAGGGGAGGAGAGAGGGACTCCCTTCGGGATGGAGGAGCTGCCCAGGCTGTGCACGCAGCGGCTGCTGCTGCAAACAGGAGCAGGATTGGCACAGCTGGAGAGAAAATCATAAATAAAATGCGATATTGAGGCAGGCCCTTCCCGGTAGGACAATCCGGTGCCGTGGCACGAGGAAATTCGGGAATTGCAGCAGGAACAGGCAGTGGGCGGTGGGGAAAAGCTGTGTCCCCCTCCCAGATGCCAGGGAGGGATCTGATGGTGTTTGGCTGGTGCCAGGAGGGGCTGACTGCAGCTTTTACCGAAGCCCTGCTTCCTCCAAGGTGCGGCAAACCCGGCAGAGGTTCCCGTTGTCCCGGCAGAGATAAATCCTGGAGCGCTGCTGTGGCTGCCCGTGGCCGAGGGCTGCTCTGGCAGTGCTGCAGGAGTTTCTCCAGGCTGGAATTGGGCATTCCCGGCTCTGCAGCTGCTGCTGGAGCCAGCACGGTGGGCTGAGGAGCGGGGTCTCCTCCAGCCATCTGGGAAAGGTCCCAGAAGCTGCTTCCCGAGGCTGGGAGGGAGAGAATTGGGGGGTGTGATCCCTGGGATTCTCCCTGGGAGCTCATAGCACTGAGGGGATTGCTCAGCTGAGGAAAGAGGGAAAATATCCTTCCAAAGGGTCTGTGGTTCCAGGGTGGAGGGAGAGGGGAATATCCCTGTGCCAGGAAGCAGCTGGATCTGCATTCCCTGCCCCGAGCTCTGCCTGCGGCAGGTGAGCGGGGTCGGTGCCGCCTCCCTGTGTCCCAGCACGCCTGTCTGTCTGTCTGTCTGTCTGTCTGTCTGAAGGAACAGGGGAGTGACCTCTGCCTTGTCCTTAAGGGGAGGCTGAGGAGCTTCTCCACCTGGTAATCCCTGCTGAAGAGAGGTGTTCCATGTGGAATAACTCCCCGGGAGTCTGGAGTGTTCCCAGAGCTCAGGACAGGGACACTGCCCTCCCTGGATGTGTCTTTGGGATGGAGGTGCCACACTCAGGGCTGGGGTTTCCAGAGGTGATTTGGAACAAACAAATCCTGGCTGATGTGGAGCAGAGCAAAGGGGCTGGGGGAGGGAGCTGCTCTCCTGTGAGTCCTTCCAGCTCTGTCCTGCAGCTCCTCCAAGAGATTCCTGCTCCTTCCAGCCCATATCCCACAGGAGATTCCCTCTCCTTCCAGCCCCTCCAGACCATGGGGCCACAGTGGGAGTTGGGTTTTGTGGGTGACATGGAAAAGGAAAGGGATACTGCAGAACAGGCCCAGCAATCCACCAGTGTGGGAAGTGTTGCTTTTATTCCTTAATAAATGGAAATATGGAATTGCACTGATCTGTGGGGCTCAGGTTGCAGGGCTGGCGTGATCCTATTGGATTAATTCCATTTAGGAGGGCTCAGATCTGGATTATTTCCTAGCCTGCTCCAGGAGCGGTTTGTTGTCCCTGTCAGTGTTTTCCAGAAGGATGAGGATTTGTTAATGGATCAGTTGGAGTCTCCTACCCTCAGTCGATGTATGGTTTTACTTATTTTAGGCTGGACTTAAAGCTGGGCTCTTGGGATGGTTTTCCAAGAATCCTGGAATGGTTTGGGTTGGGAGGGACCTTAACACCCAGTTCTGTAGGCAGGGACACTTTCCACTGTCCCAGGCTGCTCCAAGTTCCGTCCAGCCTGGCCTTGGGCACTCCCAGGGATGGGGTAAAATTGTCCATAAATACTTGGAGCTGGAGAAATCCAAGCTTCCCAAATGCCCATGTGCTGATTCCAAGGGAGGGAACCATCCAGCTTGTGTCCTTAAAAACTTCTCCCAAATTCCAAATCCAAATGCCAGACTGGGCATTTCAGTGAGTAAGGATCTTCTTCCCCTGGAATGGCCCCATCTGAGAGGAACTGAAGCTCAGGATTAAGTGGATGTTGCTCTGCTCTGCATTCCCTGGATGTGGGGTTGATTTATTACTCTGAGCTCCTTGTCTCTGGAATATTTATCTTGGTTTCTCTGTCCTGTGCTCATTGATTTCTTCCTTCCTATGATTTTTCATCCTGAGAAATTCATGTGTGGATCCAATATCCTGGGGTGTGTTCATGGGCTGGGGTTTAGGGTTAATGATCCCTGATTCAATAACTCCACAAATCAAATTGTCACCTGTGGCTCTGTCTGGGCAGCTGAGGGGACACAGGAGTTGTGCTGGGAAGGGCAGAAAGCTTGGTCTCCAAGCTTTGTGAAATCCTCGGTTTTCTGGGGTGTTCCAAAGGCTCTGCAGTCAGTACTTGCTCTTGGTTTGATTTACTCCGTTATTTTTTGTTAAACCATTTAATTTCTCCCTGGAGCAGGGACTTTATGGGGTGGGAGCTGCGCAGAGACATCAGTGCTGCTTTTTAAAAATATTCCCAAGTATTTGCCTGAAAACCTGATGACTATTCTTGAGATATTCCTCAGGTGGGGGCTGTAATTGTTCTGTTTCCTCAGCAGAGAATCCTCTGTGCCCACAGAGAAGCTCAGCCTTATCCTGCTAAATGAATGGGGTATTTCAGCCTTGGGTTTGGTGTGAGGGCACACAGGAATTCTGTGCCACCAGCTTGGAAAGCCCAAAGCTTGGAACAGCTGTGAGCACCTTAATTACCACCACCACAATTAATTGCAGAGGAATTTCAGGATGTGGGGTTGTTTATTTGGGGATTTTCCTCACACACACACAAACTATTTTCCCAATTCCCTTTTCCACCTTTATTCTCTCATATTTTAATTTTCATTCTTTGTTTTTGGCTTCACTCCCAAAAAAGCTCTGGCGTGGGGGTGATGTTGCCTGTGGCAGGGGCATAGGTGGTGTTTAATGGTGCTGCTGTGGGGCTGGAGCCTCAAATGTGCTTGGACTCAGCCTGGGATTGCTGTGGAGCCAAGGCCTTGCTCTCCCATCCTGAGGGAATCCTGCTGATTCCGGGCTCCTGGTGGCAGAAGCCAAGGAGGAATTGGGGCTGGGCTGTGCCAAGTGCTGCCCCAGGCAATGCTCACTGTGAGGGATGGGCTGAAGGGTTTGGGGTGATTTCCTGCAGGGTTGGGGTCAGCTGGGCCCCTGCTGAGGGGGGAGATTCCCAATCTCCTGCGGAGCTCAGTGTTGAGGCCATTTGGAGTTTGCTGGGGCAGGGGAGTGAAAACAGGGAGGAGTTTGTCACAGAACTGGGGGGTGCTGAGAGGGCACAACAGGGGCCAGAAGCTGTGGGAGAAGGACAAAGCTCAGGGATTCCAGAGCTGCCCTTCCCTGCCAGAGCTGCTCGGCTCCAGAGAGCTGCAGGGATCCCAAAGGAATCCACGGAGCAAGGAAAGCAGCAGGGCCTAGGCTTCTGGGAGCTTCCATCCTCCCAGTGCCACCCCTGCCATGGCAGGGACACCTCCCACTGTCCCAGGCTGCTCCCAGCTCCATCCAGCCCTGAACAATTCCAGGGATCCAGGGGCAGCCAGAGCTGCTCTGGGCACCTGTGCCAGGGCCTGCCCACCCTGCCAGGGAACAATTCCTGCCCAAGATCCCATCCATCCCTGCCCCCTGGCACTGGGAGCCATTCCCTGTGTCCTGTCCCTCCATCCCTTGTCCCCAGCCCCTCTAGGCTCTGGCAGGGGCTCTGAGTTCTCCCTTGGAGCCTTCTCCTCTCCAGGTGGGCATCCAGTTCTCCCAAACTGGATCCAGCCCCTCTTATCCGTTGTTATCCCAGGCACAGGAGCCATTTACCATGGAAAATCCCAGTTTGTTTTGCTTCCTCTCCACTTTTTGAAGTGATTTTGCTCCTTTGGTCCCCGTTCCCTTCCTGCCTTGGGAGGGGAGCTCCAGTGGGGGTGGATGGGACAGCAACCTGTCATTGCTGCCCCTGGGAGCCCTCCCTGTGTCCACTCTGGTGATGAATGGGACAGGGCATTTTTGGGATTTCAAAGCCTGGTGCTGATTGGAGTCTTGTTTTGCCATCTGAAGGATCAGGGATGGACTCACCCCGAGAGCTTTGGCTCATCAGGGAACAAGGGCTGCGCCAGAGGGACTGATTGCCTCTGGTTTCCCAGCAACTGAACAGGAGCAGGGAAAATCCAGAGGAAGTCCTTGATGTTGGGCAGCCTGTGTGGCTCAGAAGTTGCTGGGAGCCATCAGTGCTCATCAGTGATGGTGACATTTGATTTTCATCTTCTGGCCTGGGAAAGGCAATTCCCTTCTGATGAAGACATCCCAAATCCAGGCTCCTGAATTCCAGTGGGGCAGGGGTGGGATCCAGCCCTCCTGGGGCAAATGTGCTCATTCCTGTTTCCTTACATGTTAAATCTAAAACGCAGCAGAGGAGTGATGGGAGGGGCAAAGCTGCTGCTGATGTCCTGGGTGAGGCTGTGCTGCTGCTTTGGAAGAACGTGGGATGAGCTGTGGGGTGGTTTGTGCTCTGCCTCTGGAGTAAATCGTTTGGAGTTTCCTCCGGGTGTCCTTGCTATAGGAATTAGTGCAGATTTAGTGCTTTCAGGTGGTTTTTTTCAGCACTGCAGCAGCAGCAGTGTGCAAAGCCAGGAGGGAGCATGGTCTGTCCTTGCTCTGCAGGGTTTGGGGTGCTGGAGGCTGGCTCAAAGCGGAGCAAACCCGGCTCAAACCTCAGAGGAACAAGTCCTGTCAAAGCCAGCCCTGGAGGGAGGATCCAGGAACTTGGAAAACCAAATTGCTCAGGATGTGATGAAGCAGGAGAAGGGTTTTTGTGAACTTCAGTGCTGGCTTAGCAGAGCCTGGGAGTCTTTTGGGGTGAAGCATGGGAAGGGATCCCACAAAGGCCTCAGCCCTGGCTTGGGGTGACCAGGAGGGGATTTGCTGATGGGATTTTTGTTACCCCTGCCTGGATTTCCTGTTGGACCTTGGGATGGAGGAGCCTGGACTTGGACTCCTCCTGTGTGTGAGTCTGGCCCAAAGTCCTGCTGCCCAGGGACTGGGTGGCAGCAGGGACAGAGAGGGTGGGAAACTGCTCCAAGTGCTTTCCCAAGGGTGCATGGACCAGGCTGGGCTTGGCTGGTGCTTGGCTGGGGTTTGGATGGGGTTGGGTGAGGTTTTGGTGGGGTTTTGATGAGGTTTTGGTGAGTTTGGATTGGGGTTGGGTGGGGTTTGGATGAGGTTTGGATGGGGTTGGGCGAGGTTTTGGTGGGTTTGGATGAGTTTTGGATGGGGTTTCAGGTTTTGGTGGTTTTGGATGGGGTTGGGTGAAGTTTGAGGGGGTTTGGGTGAGGTTTTGGTGGGTTTGGATGGGGTTGGGTGGGGTTTGAATGGGTTCCTTGGATGGTTTCTGTCTCATGTCCCTCCCTGGCCATGGCAGGGGGACTTTGGGACAGGCTGGACCCCCTGCCTGTGACAGAGGAAAACAAAGAGCAGGGACTGTGCAAGGTAGTTTGCAAAAAGAAATCAAACCACAGAACCAATAACAGTGGAAAAGATTTCCAAGGGGAACTCCAGCCTTCATCCAGTTTGCAGATTTCTGGAATGGCTTTGCTGGGATAACAGGGCTCCAAACCAGCAGCTGGTACCACATCATCCCACATCAGGACTTTGCCCACACCCATTTTTCCTCCTTCCTTTTCCCTCCCTGCTGGGCTCAGCTCCTGATTCTCCATCTCCCTGTGAGCACAACTGGGAAACAGCTGAAAATCCAAGTCCTGATGGATTTAGAGGAGAGAATACCCAATCTGTGAGTGAAAAGAGCTTTTTTTTTTATTGCTGTAGGTATTTTTTGCTCCAGTTTAATGGGATTAGTGCTGGAGGTTTGGGGCCAGCTGTTCCCTCTGCGACAGGCAGGAAAACATTCCAGCATTTCACTCCTGCTGCTTTCATCTTGTAATGAGCTTGTCAGCAATTAGCAGCTCTTGGAACGGCCATGGAGTGACAACACCAGGAGCTCGGTGCCCAAAACCTGCATTTTTAATGGGAATTGGGTGGAAAAAGGGCTGGAACATGGGTGGTTCCAGGATTGATGGGCACGAAGCAACAGTGCTCTGCTTGGTGGCATTTCCTTCATGTTCTGTGGCTGAGTTTAGCTTTATAATGCACCAATATCCTTTGGGGATTTATAGGGATATTATTTAGGGATTTTTCAGGATATCATTTGGTAATTTTAAAAACTTTTGAACATTTTTCGCCTGGAATTTTCCCTTCTCATAGGCAGGAGGGAAGTTCACTGAAGATTTTAGGTCTGTAAAGTCTTTTTCAGCCCACACCTAAGGAAACGTGGACACAGCCAGTCCTGGGAGAATGGGATGTACAGGGAATTTCTGCAGGGTTGGCAGAACTGGGGATATTTTTTGGGCAGAAAAGAGGGGTTTTGCTTGTCCTTGTTGTTCAGAGCCTGGATTTTTCCCAGTTCTATCCAGGTGGAAAGAAATCCGGAATAGGTTTGAAAGCCCTGAACACATGTAGGGAAAGACTGACCTGGAATCTTAGAGTTTGTGCTGATCTTGGAGAAGACTTACCTGGTGCTGACCCTGGAGAAGACTTGCAGTGCATTTTATTGTTATTGTTGTTATTATTTTTAAGGCATCGGGCAGGGAAGATTCCTGAGCTTTTCCCTGCAGTTTTCCCCAGGAGCCATTTCAGAGCTGTGGCTCTGCCCTGGTTTTTGTAGCTGGATGATTAAAGCTGAGCCAGAGGTCTTGGACTGGGAGGAGGCTTTGAGGGATTTGTCTGTATGAGGTTGGGTTCTGGAAGTGTTCAGGCAGATCTGGGAGCTGCTCATGGTCCTGCCAGCCCTTCCCATGGGATTTTCTCTCCTTCCTGAGGCTGTACAGGATTGAAACAATATTCTGGAATCATGGACTTGTTCCATGATTGGAACAGCCCTCTAAGCCCTCTGATCCATGGAATCCAACCATCCCTAGCACTGCCACCCCGACCATGTCCCCAAGTGCCACATCCATAGGGATTTTAAATCCCTGCAGGGATGGGGACTCCACCCTTGGACAGTGCTTTCAGGGAAAACATTTTCCTGGATATCCAACGTGAGCCCTGGAGGTGGCTGTTTGCCCTGGCCCAGCCTGAGGCCGTTCCCTCCCCTCCTGCCAGGAGCTGTGCAGAGCCAGAAATTCCCCCTGAGCCTCCTTTGCTCCAGCCTGAGCCCCTTCCCAGCTCCCTCAGCCCCTCCTGGGGCTCCAGCCCCTTCCCAGCTCCATTCTCTGCCCTGGAAGGCCTCAAACTGTCCCATTCCTGGAGACATTTCCATCCCACTCTTTGGGGTGACAGGGCACTTGGATTCAATCCCACCTTTGTCCTCAGGGACAAACTTGGCTGTCACACCGGGAATGAGTCGGGAATGCTCTCAGGTTCCAGCCCTGTGCCTGTAATTAACTCTTTTGGAGCTGGGTTTCCCTGGATTTGGCTGGAATTAGCTGTGTCTGTGCCATGATTCTGCACAGAGCACAATGAAAAATCCATGGAAACTTTGCTCTGAAAACTCTGCAGTGCCTGGGCTGGATTAAACATTGGTAAACATTATGCCTGGATTTTCAGCCAGCTGCTTTTCCTGCTAGAAAAGCCAGTCAGTCAGGATCCAGGAGTGCTTTCCTTGCCCTGCTCCCAGGCAGAGCAGCTCTTGGAGAGGCTGGGAATGCTGACATGGAATGTTCTCCTCCTGCCCTCATGGATTCCCAGCTCCTGCCTCACAAACTGCATTTTCCAATAGTTTCTCTGGTTTTAAACTGGGATTAAACAGAGGGATGGCTCCACACTGACCAGGGTAAAGGAGGAACCCAGGGACACCCTGGAGCAGCCTCATTCCCTGTGGGAATTTTTCAGGGCCTGATGACAACAACAACAACAACAACAACATTATTATTATTATTATTATTATTATTATTATTATTACTACTACTACTGCTGCTGTTGTTGTTGTTGTAGTTATCATTACTGTTGTTGTTGTTATTATTATTCTGTTTTCACCTTAGATTCTCTGCCCACCTACAGCCAACTCCACGCTTTATTATGATCCCAATGTTTTAGTTCCTGCCAGGAGTGGGAAGCGCTGTGGGATTCACAGGAGGTCCTTCGAGCCCATTAAAGGCTCTCTGGAAGCTTTCTCCTTGTTCCATGAAAATTCCAAGCTGAGTGTGGCCATGGCAGCCCTGCCAGGGAGAGTTCACTCCGAGGTTAATGCACTTTATCTATCACTGGAAAGTCCTGGTGTTTTTTCTGGCTGAGGCATCAAGTTCACTCAGGCAGGAGCTTGGGAAAAAACAAGGGAGCAGCTTCTGAAAGCCCCCCTGGAGCACGGTGGGAATGCACATTTTGGGAGCTTTTTTGGCAAAAAAATTGGGCAGAAAAAGTGGGATTTTTCCTGAAAATCCTGGCTGTTCATCCTAGAATGGGATGAAGTTCCTTGGAGTTCAGTGCCTGTGCTGAGCACATCCTGCAGTGTCCTTGACTCCTCCGTTCCAGGGAATATCATGACCTCTGTCACTTCCCATTTTCTTGTTATTCTCAGCTCAATTTTGGCTTTTGGGATGGTGGAGCTTGTTGTTCCTTTGGAATCATCCAGCCCTGTCCTGAGCCGTTCCCTTTCCCAGCCTGCAGCAGGACCTTGGAGCAGCCACGAGTCCTGAGTCCTTTCATCCCATCCAACCTTTTCCTTCAGGGAGGGCAGGGATGGATTTATTCCCTACAAACCTTCCCTGGGTGTGGGGGCAGTCACTCCCTGGATTTCAGTCCAGGGTGGGACACAGGGAATGTACAGGGAATCCCGAGGACCCCTGGTGTGTGGGAGCAGTTCTGGGCAGTGCTGAGGGCTGGGATATTTTTAGCATCCATTGAGAAGGGATTTGGGATTAGAGCTTTTGTCCACTGGCAGATGGGAATGGAAAGGATCCTGGGATTTGCTGCTTTGGTGAGGACAAAGGGACATCCCCAAAGTCCTGGAGGAGTCTGGGGCAGAGGATGGAGATAAAGGGGAATTCTGGGCTTTTAGGCTCCTGTTGGATGTTTCAGGGAGCGCAGAAGGGGTTTTTGTCAGTGGGATCCAATTCCTCAGAGGAGATTCCAGGAGACTCATCCAGCTCTGATCTCTGGGGTCAGGAGCCAGGGAGCTGGAGCTGCCAGGGGGATTTGGGATGGAGATCAGGGAAAGATCCTTCCCCAAGAGGGTAAAATAAGCACTGGAACCATTTCTCAGGGAATGGTCACATTCCCAAGGCTGCCAGAGCTCCAGGAGCGTTTGGGCACCTCTCCTAGGGGTGTCCAGGATGGGATTGTTGGGGTGTCTGTGCGGGGCCAGGGGTGGCACAGGGAGATCCCTGTGGGTCCTTCCCAGCTCAGGATATTCTGGGATTCTGTTCTTTCCAGGGGCTGAAATTCTCCTTTGGCCGCTGTCCCAGGGGGGAGCTGCCCACAGGGATAAAAAGGAGCAAAACTGGGAGGGGGTGTTTGCTGGGCAGGAAAGCCAGGATTGAGGTCTGGCTGTGCAGTACTGGAGTGAGTGCCTGGAATTTGGCCAGAGAAACATCCCTGTTGTGAGAGGCTGGACTGGAAATCCCTGGAGAAGCCCCTGCGTGTGTGGGGACAGAGGAGGCCGCTCTGTCTCCAAGCTCAGGGCTAATTTGGAGCTGTTTTATGGAAGCAGAGGGAAAAATAGGGAAAAGTGCTCATCCCAGGCATTGATTCCAGCAGCACCAAAAGGACCCATTTATCCCTTAGCTGAGCAGGGTGAGAGGTTTGTGTTCTCAGCACTGGGACAGCAGCTTGGAATCGGAATTTGGGAGTTTGAACTTGGAGTTACTCACAAGGACTGCAAGGAAATCAGCTCCAGAGCCCTTTGGGAATCAGAACTGTGGAATTATTTGGGTTGGAAGGGATCTTAAATCCACCTAGTGCCACCCCTGCCATGGCAGGGACACCTCCCACTGTCCCAGGCTGCTCCCAGGCCTCTCCAGCCTGGCCTTGGGCACTGCCAGGGATCCAGGGGCAGCCACAGCTGCTCTGGGCACCTGTGCCAGGGCCTGCCCACCCTCACAGGGAACAATTCCTGCCCAAGATCCCATCCATCCCTGCCCTCTGGCACTGGGAGCCATTCCCTGTGTCCTGTCCCTCCATGCCTTGTTCCCAGTCCCTCTCCAGCTCTCCTGGAGCCCCTTTGGGCCCTGGCAGGGGCTCTGAGCTCTCCCTGGAGCTTCTCCTCTCCAGGTGAGCACCCCCAGCTCTCCCAGACCCCACCTGTTCTCCCAATGAACATCACCTGGCTCCAGAGGGACTCCAGCCCTTGCATCAGCTCCACATGGACTCTTTCCACCCCCTTGGTTTTCAGAGGAAAATCCTGTCTGGCACCAGCAAAGCCCAGCTCAGAGCTCGTTTAAATATCAAACTGCTCCTTTTTCCTCAGGTTCTGTGGCACTGCAGGAGCCTCTCCATGGGGATGGGCACTGAGGGGATCCGGGGGCTGCTCTGGGACACTCGGGAGGAGTTTTGGGACATTGGAATGTTGGAATGCTGTCACTGGGCATGGAGTTCCAACACTGGAATGTTGGAATGCTGGAGAGCTGGGCATGGAGTTCAGATGAGGGAGTAGACAGGAGTTAATTAAGGGAAGCAGTGGGTATGGATTGGGAGCACAGATTGTAATTAAAATCCAAATGAATCCTGCCCCAGGAGCGGTGCCTGGCACCTGTCCCTGTGCTCCAGGGCTGGGATGAGCCTCGGTGGCCTTGGAGCGGGGCTGGAGCCCCCTCACTCTCCCTGGCTCCTCTTCCTGCTCCATCTGCTGCTTCCCAAGGGCCTCCTCCAGTGCTTGTGGCCTCCTGTGACCCCAGCCAGCCCCAGGTGGGGACATCAGCCCCAGGTGTCCCCAGCCAGCAACCTCTAGTCACCCCCTGGCACAATCCAGGTGACCTCAGCTTGTGCTGAGGCGTGGATTTTTATGGATTTTTGTGGATTTTTAATTTATTTTAATGGCTTTTTAATGGATTTCAAATTGATTTTTTATGGATTTTTATAAGATGAGAAACTTTTTGTTAAAAAGACCCCACTCTTTCCCCATAATCTTCCCAAATCCTGGAAAACCAGAGGATGTGTCCTCTGCAGTGGTCCCTGATGATATCACCTGGTCACAGGTTGGACTTGATGACCTCGGAGGGCTTTTCCAATCTCAATAATTCCATATTCTGCCAAAAAGAGCCTTGGGAACTGTGGTTCCTGCATTTATTTGTGGTGCCATGGGAGGTGGGGATATCCAGGTGGTGTTCCCGACATCCCATAAATTCCAGTGAGCCCCAGTTCCTGTCTTATTCTCTTTGTTGTGTGTGGAGGGAGCCAGGGATTGATAGAATCAAGGAGAGGCCAGCACTTCCCTTGGTTTATGGACCACCATAATTGCCAGACATTTGGAGCTTCTCCATTGGAGTTGATCCATTTGGTGCCAAAATTTTGGAGCTGTGCTTCCTGTTAAGCACCCACTCAATGAAGATGAATTGGAACTGGAGGGGGATTTTTATGGATTTATGGCAGCTCTGAGGAGTTCTCCTCCTTGCCACAAATCCTGGCACCAATGGGCCATTCCAGGGAGGGGCTGGTGGCACGAATCAGGAGGGAATGGGAATATCCCTCAGGGAATTACACATGGAGCCAGCGCTGCCATTGTTTAACTGGAGTTGAAGGCTGGGAATTGTGAGCCCACGGGAATGTTTGATGCCATCCCATAAAACAAAGATCGGAGAGAGCTGGGCCTGTCCAGTGGTGAAAGCTGGATTGGAAGGAGGGATGGATGTGTTGGGAACGTTGGGTGTGTTAGGAACGTTGGATATGTTTGGAACGTTGGATGTGTTGGGAAGGTTGGATGTGTTGGGAATGTTGGGTGTGTTGGGAATGTTGGGTGTGTTGGGAACGTTGGATGTGTTGGGAACGTTGGATGTGTTGGGAACGTTGGATGTGTTGGTAAGGTTGGATGTGTTGGGAACGTTGGATATGTTTGGAACGTTGGATGTGTTGGGAATGTTGGATGTGTTGGGAATGTTGGGTGTGTTGGGAACGTTGGGTGTGTTGGGAACGTTGGATGTGTTGGGAACGTTGGATGTGTTGGGAACGTTGTGTGATCGAAGCAGCTGTGACAGTGCCATATTATTGGATTGGGGCTAATCATTTGGGAAAAAACATTCCCATTAATGCTAGGAACGGGATTAATCTGCTTTCAGGGCGTGCCTGGGGCTGGGATCAGCCGGGATTGGGAGGCAGCAGCCCAGCAGGGAAGCGGGAAGGCTCAGGCAGACCCGGAGCTGCTGTAGGGAAACCTGCGCCGCCTTCCCTGGCAGCGCTGCCTGACGAGTCCCAGCGGGAATCTCAGCCTTGGAAAGGCCTCTCCTTGTAAACACGGCCCTGACAACTTCCCTGGCTGTGCTTCCTGCAGCTCCCTCCCCATCCCCGTGCTCCGTGCAGCGATCAGAGCCGCAGGCAGGGAGGGATGAGGTTTTCCATGTCTGACAGGGGCTGTGCCACGTTCCTGACACAGCAAACAGGGATTTCACAGGGATCCAGGGCTGCCCTTGGGCAGGGAGCAGATGCCAAAGCTCCTCCTCTCCAGGGGTTTCCTCTCCTGGATTTTGGACATTTTTGGAAGAGCTTTGCGTTGCGGTCAGGTGACGGTGACCCAAATAAATCCCCTTTGGAATTGATGGCTCTGGGAGGGAGCCTGGGACAGAGCCTGGGACAGAGCCTGGGATGGAGCCTGGGACGGAGCCTGGGACAGAGCCTGGGACAGAGCCTGGGACAGAGCCTGGGATGGAGCCTGGGACGGAGCCTGGGACAGAGCCTGGGATGGAGCCTGGGATGGAGCCATTCCTCTATCCAGGTGCCATCAGGACAGGGCTCAGTGCCACTTCAGCTCAGTGGGAGAGCTGGGAGGCTTGGGAATGGATCTCTCCGGCAAAACCCTGGAACAAAGTCTTTTTTCCTCCTAAACAGGATATTTTCCCCATCTTCTCCTGGATGTTCTTGTCCAAACCCATCTCAGCTTTTCAGCTCCACATTCCCCTTCTCCTGGACTCATCCTGAGAATTGCTTTGTTTTCCTTTTTCCCACTCTGCATGAACCCCTTGGATGTGGCTTGCTGGGAAATGTCTCTCTGAGCCTTTGTGTCCCACAGTTGTGGAGAAATGACTGCACAGGATTCCAGTTCCCTCTTTTTTCCATGGTTTTACCTCCATCTGACACCTACTTCTTGCCTCATCAGGGCTCCCTCACCTGCATCTCCATCTGCATTTGTAAAACTCATTCTCAGGCTTCCAATGAGTTCCTTTTCCCATCATTTTTCTCTGGATTGAAGGGATGATTTTTCAGCACAAAGATTTTTTCTGTGCATCATGGTAGAAACTGGAAAGCCTCATTTTCCTTGACTCCAGGCAAGCCTCTGGAGTATCAGTCCTGGGCCTGATGGATTCACCAGCAGCAGGATTTTTTTTATCCAGTGGTTTCTTGGAGCTTTTGGTGGTACTGTTGTCTGGTTTGTGCCTGGAATCTGTTTGGGATACCCCTGGTCTGAGTTTTAACTTCCCAAAGTAAACATTTTCCTTGGGCTTCCCTTGGCTAAGGAAGGGCTCAGGAAGTCACTCCAAGGCAGTTCATGCACTGGACTCCATCATCTTAAGGAGTTTTCTCAACTTAAGCAATTCCATCGAATCCCATTCCACAGATTTAGAATTATTTCCCTTTATGCACAGGCAGGGATTTTCCAAGGAGCTGTCAAAGGCCCCATGCTCCATCAGAGGGAACAAATTGGAATTTTTATGGACTATTCTCAGAGAAGGTGTCTGGAGTTTTGTTTCTGTCCCTTTTTATTGGAAGTTAAAGCATTTCCAAGAGCTAGACGGGTTTTTTACCCCTCAGCCACACAAACTGAGCTTAAATCATCCTGCTCTGCTCATGTCCACTGCCTCTGGTGAATCCCAGCCCTTCCCAACAGCTCCAGGTTTTATCTTGATGATCTGATAATGCTCTGAGTCCTTTCCTGTTGTCAGGGAGCCTGAAAACAAGAGGAGACTCTGGAAAAACAAGGTTGTATTTTCCCAAGTAATTGCTCCCAGCAAAGGGAGAGGGTGGGGAACATCCTCAGGAGGGGCTGAGGGAACAGGAGAGGGACAGGACACAGGGAATGGCTTCTGGAGGGCAGGGATAGACAGGATACTGGGAAGGAATTCCTCCCTGGGAGGGTGGGGAGGGGCTGGGATGGAATTCCCAGAGCAGCTGTGGCTGCCCCTGGATCCCTGGCAGTGCCCAAGGCCAGGCTGGAGCACCCTGGGGTGAAGGAAGGTGCCCCTGCCCATGGCACTTGATGATCCTTAAGGTCCAAATCCATACCATTCCATGACTCCATTGATCTTGTAACAACACAATCCCACTTAATGAGAGTTGGAATGAATGCACATGGACTTTTGAACTTGGAAATATCTTTAAATGCTCTTAGGAATAATTTTTTTGTATCTTCTTTGGGAACAAAGGGCTGAGAGGTCCTGTGGTTGTCCTTTCCCAATCCCCTGAGGTCTCTTTCCCTGGGACTGTGATTCCAGCCCTGCTGCCCCTGTCAGGTTCCATCTTTTCCTTGGATAAACACATCCTAACAGGAGCTTTTACAGGGAATTTTTACAGCCATATAAAACCCCATCAAATTCCCTGGATTTATTTGCCTGCAGAGTGTGCCGAGCGTGGCAGCTCCAAAATCTTCTGGGCTGTTGTTCCTGTTCCAGCCTTGTTGTTTCCCCCTGATTTTCTTCACAGTAGCTTTTTCTCCTTGCTGGATGTTAAACTCCCCTCATTAGGAATTTTTGACTTCTGCCTTCAGAGCCTATCTGGGAAAACCCATCCATGGGGCTGTTTCCTGAGGCTCAGCTTCTATTTTTCTGTTTAATCGGTCAGGCAAGTATTAAAATGGGATTTTTTTTTCGATATCAAATCCTTTTAAAAGGATGTATTGTTTTTCCCTTCACAAACACTTCCTATTTGAATTCAAATATTATTTCCTTTCTCGCTCATCCCACCTGCTTCCTTGGCACTGGGATTAGTCAGGATATGTCAATATTTGAGGGAATAAATCGCTGCTGGCTCCAGCTTCTGTTTGAGTTTCTGACTCATGTTGGGGTCAAACGAGCTCAGCAAGTGTGGGAGAGATTCCGGAGGGACCGGAGCTGCTCCGCACCAGCTCCCCGTGCTCCAGGTGCTCATTGCTGGGGTTTACTGGCTGGAACTGGTTTCCAGACTGAGCTTTCTGGAGTCTTTTCCCAGGAAGCAGTTCTGGAGGTCCCCAGGCTGTCAGTGCAGGGTAGAGGAGGGTTTGGTTGGGGTTAAATCTGGGATTTCCAGGAGTTTTCCCATTCAAGGAGAAAGGCTGAGCCTGAGCTGAGCCCTGAGTGTCACCACCAGCAAAGGTGACATCTCTGCTGCCCACCAGGAGCGTTGGGTTCCCACTGGGAAATCTCTTTTATCCTACTGGGAAACCCATGTTTACTCTACTTGGGAACACATATCCATCCCACTTGGAAACCAATGTCCCTCTCTCTTGGAAATCCATGTCTACTCCACTTGGAAATGTGTCCATCACTTGCAATCCTGTGTCCATGCCACGTGGAAACCCATGTTCTCTCCACCTGGAAACACTGTGTGCCCCACTGGAAAAGCCGTGTTCCCTTCCTTGGAAACCTGAGTTCTTCCACCTGGAAACCCACGTGTCCTGCACTTGGAGCCCTGTGTCCATCCCGCTGGGAAACCCCTGCCCATCCCACTGGGAAACCTGTGTCCATCCCACTGGGAAATCCCTGCCCATCCCACTGGGAACCCTGTGTCCATCCCGCTGGGAAACCCCTGCCCATCCCACTGGGAAACCTGTGTCCATCCCGCTGGGAAATCCCTGCCCATCCCACTGGGAAACCTGTGTCCATCCCGCTGGGAAACCTGTGTCCATCCCACTGGGAAACCTGTGTCCATCCCACTGGGAAATCCCTGCCCATCCCACTGGGAAACCTGTGTCCATCCCACTGGGAAACCCCTGCCCATCCCACTGGGAAACCCCTGCCCATCCCACTGGGAAACCCCTGCCCACTCCACTGGGAAACCTGTGTCCATCCCACTGGGAAACCCGTGTCCATCCCACTGGGAAACCTGTGTCCATCCAACTGGGAAACTTCTGCCCATCCCACTGGGAAACCCATGTTCTGCACATCCCTCCCTCTTGGAGCCCATGTCCACCCACCCTGCTGGGCACTGACGTCCCCTCTGCTTTGCAGTGTTGGTGATGCCTGGAAGTTCCACCTGGGCTTTGCCAGGAATTTCTGTCAGGAATCCTCCCAAAATAAGACTGAAGAAGAGCAAAATGATGGAGGAAATCTTCCCTCATTTCCCTGAGTGTTTCTAACTCTTCCTATTTTCCAAGCAGTGGTAGAGGGAGGAATTACAGGGATATCGGGTTTTTAATGCCAGGAGAGCATTCCCATGGCATGGATGGGCTGAGACTCCACCCAAAACCAGGGAATTGTGTGAATTTTTAGCAGGAGCTTAAGGCCAGTGTGTGTCTGTCAGAGCTTGGACTGACTGGAATGACTCCAGGAGCTTTAGAGCTTTCCCTCCAAACAGCTTTTCCTTCCTCTCTTCCCTCATTTATTTTCCATAAGGAGAGCATAATGATTAAACAAATTATTAAACCTGGATGGATTTCTGTGGATATTTCTGTGGATATTTACATGGATATCTCTCTCTGACCTGCAGCCTGTGGCTCTTTCCCATCCCTGAGCTGGTTGGGAATGGGTGTTGAATCTGTGGGAAATATCCCCTAATTCCACTCTTTTTTCCCCACAGGTGTTTACAAAATATGGGAAATGCTACATGTTTAACTCAGGAGAGGAGGGGCGGCCTCTCCTCACCACGGTGAAGGGGGGGACAGGGAATGGCCTGGAAATCATGCTGGACATCCAGCAGGACGAGTATCTGCCCATCTGGGGAGAAACAGGTAAGAGCTTCATCTTCCTTGGGCGATTTCCNTCCCATCCCATCCCATCCCATCCCTTCCCTCGCTGCCTGCTGAGGAAACCCCTTGTAGGAAATTCCAGGCTCCTGCTCTCTCCCAGCTGCCAAACCTGCTTCTGATGGCTAAAAAATCCCCTCTTTTTGGCTCAGAAATCCAGAGGTGGCTGTAAATGAACATTTCCCCTATTTATTAAATCCAAACAATCTTTGGATTTTAAGGAAAATATCCCTCCCAGCAATTCCACTCATCCCACACCCCCAGTCCCAGGGGACAATCCAAGCCTGGAGCAGCTCCTGTAAATCCTGGGCACGTGGGAACAGCAGCTCCTGCTCCATCACAACAGAGACAAAGTTGCTTTTCAAGCCCTGCCATGGCTCTCCCCAGCTCCAGGAGAATTCCAGAGGCCCTGAAGAGCAATTCCCAAAACCAGGAGTTTGTGGGGTTTGTGACAACCTCAAAGACCCAAGTGCTGAGGAACTTCTGAGCTGCTGCTCCTCCCAGGGGTTTGGGGCTGCTCAATCCAACATTGATTAATTTGTGGTGGCAGAATTAATTAATTTGTGGTGGCAGAATAATTTGGGGGCTGCTCTGGTCACTGGGGGCTGCTGGGAGGTGGCAAATGTGGACCTGTTTTCCCTGGGAGTTCTGGCTGACCCAGGAAATTGTGGATAATTCAGGGAGTGCTGGCTAACTCAGGGAATCCTGTATGATCCAGGGGAATTCTGGCTAACTCGGGAAGAGGGCCAGGACACAGCACATCTTAGGTGACACCAAGCAGCCCCCTAAAGGTCCCCCTGCCTTGGGTGGGCTGATCCAAGAGCAGATTTTCCTATTCCATAAAAACCAACGACTTCTCCTGGTCTGAGCCCCTCTGGGTCATTCCTGCCCCAGGCCCCTTTTCCTTTCTGGGCCCCATTTATTCCCATTTTCAGAAGGATGAACAATGCTGAGTCCCTGGGTTTGGGAGGATTTTCCCAGTTATTGCTGCCTGGGAATGCCCAGCCTCTGCAGGAAGCAGGAATTGCCCTGTGCAGCCCCAGCTGGGGCTCCTGGGTGTGGCTTTTCCCAGCTGATTTTTAACCAAAACAATTTATCTGGGAATTCCATCCCAGCCTCTCCCAACCAGGAATTCTTGCCCAATTTCCCATCCAGCCCTACCCTCTGGCACTGGGAGCCATTCCCTGTGTCCTGCCCCTCCATCTCTTGTCCCAGTCTCTCTCCAGCTCTCCTGGAGCCCCTTTAGGCCCTGGAAGTTTCCCTGGAATTTCTCCTCTCTGGAATCGTCCCAGAATTTTGTTCAACCAAAGGCTGTGAGCACAAATCAAACGCAGGAAAATCCTTCCAGGGCTGTGGATGCTTCAAAAGCCTCCTTTAAAAAAGGGAAAAAAAAAGGTCCCATATTCAAGGACTGTTTATTGAAGGCAAACCCAAAGGAATCCAAACCCTCTGGCTTTGGGAATCTGGGAAAGCTGAGATAAGGCCCTGAAAACCAGTGGATGGAGCATTAAAATTAAATCTGCATTTCCAGCTTTTCTTGGAACTTTGTTGCTGTCAAATGCCCACAGCTGAAGTAGGAGCCCTCAAAATAGCAGGAATACTGGGGAATACATGGGAAAACATGGGAAAAACCTTGGAATTTGGGGTGGTGCCACCATGATGACAAAGTTTATGGCTGTTCCCTGTCCCAGGAGCTCTAAAGGTGTTTGCAAACATTGGATTTTTATTCCTGCTTTTTCCAAGCACCAGGAGTGAGGTCTCAGAGCCTCAGGTGAGGTGTGGGAATGCTCTGGAAATTTCCCTTGGGAATCATCCAGGTAATTCTGATCCCAGCCCTTCTCTGGGTGGCTCCATTTCCTTCCTGGAGGAGCTCAGAGCACTTTAATCAATCCCAGGAGATTTCAGGGCTGGAAAAAGCTGGATAAAAGTCTCCTCCAAAGGCTAATTAAATTTAATTGTATTAATCCCCTTGGCCCAGGGATCATCTTTTGCTCCCATTTTCTCCAGCTGGTGCTTGAGACCTCCCAGGTGCTTCCAGAGGTCAATTCCTGAATTCCTGGTGCTGAGGAGGGCGTGGGAAGGGTTTTCCACTCCTGGGAATGGCTTTTCCCTGCTGGAGAGGCTGTGGAAGAGTTTTAATTGTGCTGAGCAGCAGCAGGACCTGGCAGTGTTCTCTTAAACCAGCATTGCTTGGGGCAGCTCTGGAGGAGCAAAATAATCTGATCTGGAATATCAAATAATCTGTTCTGGAGGAGCAAAAATATGCTCTGAAAGAGAAAAAATATCTGCTCTGAAAAGATGGAGCTCTGCTCTGGAACATTAAATAATCATCTCAGGAGGAGCCAAGAATCTGCTCTGGAGGGGCAAAATATCTGCTCTGCAGGAATAAATCATCTGTTCTGGAATATTAAACAATCTGCTCTGGAGGAATAAATAAACAGCTCAGAAAGAGCAAAGAATCTGCTGTGAAGGATGAACAAGCTGCTCTGGAGAATTCTTTGTTCTGAAGGACAAAGAATCTGCTCTGAAGGAGCAAATAATTTTCTCTGATGCAGTAAATAATCTGCTCTGGAATATTAAATAACCTATGCTGGGGGAGCAAAGAATTTGCTCTGGAGGGACAAAAAAAACTGGTCTGGAGGAAAAAATAATTTGGTCTGGACTATTAAATAATCTCATCTGGAGGAGTAAATAATTTGCTTTGAAGGAATAAAAAATCAGCTTTGGAGGAGCAAATAAACAGCTCCAAAGGAATAAAGAATCTATTCTGAGGGAACAAAGAATCTGCTCTGGAATCTTAAATAATCTGCTCTGGAGGAATCAGTGATTTGCTGTGAAGGAATAAATAATTGCTCTGGAGGGACAAAGCCAGCTCTGGAATATGAAACAATCTGGGCTGCAGGCAAGGGCTCCTGCTGGGCTTCCCTGGGAAGGAGTCAGTGGCACAGAGGGGATGGAGGGGAGAAAATGAATCTGTGAGTGTGGGGGGACCCAGCTGGGGACAAAGAGGGACAGTCCAAGGGGAAAGAGGATGGATCTGGGTGTGGGCAAGGCACCCAAATCCACGGATTCAGCTTTTTTCTCCTCTTGTCCCATCATGGAGTGAGAGCAGCTCATCCTCGCTGTGCTTCAGGGACAGCTGGGGACAGTCCCTCAGAGGGGCTCTGGGGGTGGCCTTGGTGGCCTCCCCGGGGCTGGGGACAGCTGTCCTGGCTCCCTGGGGACAGTGACAGGAGCCACGGGGGACCTGTGCTGCACCTGGGCCCCTTCCCTGCCCCTCCAGGCCACATTCCCGACCCTTCCTCCTGCTCTGGGCCAGCAGGATGGGGACAGTCCTGAGCTGGGACAGGCTGGGGACAGTCCTGGCTGGGACAGGCTGGGGACAGTCCTGGCTGGGACAGGCACATGGCAGCAGCCCCTGAGCTGGGGTGGAGCAGTGCCCTGGGCACAAATGGGGCTGGCTGGGATGGGTTTGGAATTCTGCCACCTCCAGCAGGGCCAGGGAAACCCTTGGGAAAAGGCTGTGCCTGTGGGGAGTGGAGCCCTTGGAATATTTGTGTTGTGGATTTGCTTTTCCACAGCTGCTATTCCAGGAAAAGAGGGAGGAGCCGTGTGCGGGGTTTGGCCGAGTGACAGGGGATCCCACACCAGGAGCTGCTCCGATATTTTCCAGTGGAAGCAGTGGGAAGGGAAGGGGTTTGTGGATGGAAAAGTCTCTTTTCTGTCCATGGAAGCTCAGGGTGAGGGGAAAAAAATGGGAGTGTCCAGAGGGGAGAGGGATCTGATGTCAACCATCCCAAAATGTGCCAGGCAGGGGAGGCAGAATTTCTGATCTTCATGAGGAAAGATGGCTTGGAATCAGGGTTATGGAATTGTTCAGGTTGGAAAACCCTCTGAGATGAGTCAAACATCCCCTAGCACTGCCAAGGCCACCACTGGCTCCTGTCCCCAAGTGCCAGATCCACATGGATTTAAATCCCTGCAGGAACAAGGGGTCCACCACTGGACAAGCCTTCCCATGAAGGAATTTTCTCAGTATCCAACCCAAGCCTCCTCTGGCACAGCCGGGGGAGTTTCTTTCCTCTTACATGGAATTCGTGCCTGGAAAAAAAGGACTCTGAGGCAGCTCCACTCTTCCTTGGGATCTGCTCACCTTGGATCCACCCAGGAGACCTTCAGTTCTCTTGGAATTGTCACTTCTAGGGAAGGATCCCATTTTCTCCCATTCTGCCCACATCCAACATCTCCCCAAACTCAAAGTTTCGATCCAGTCCCAGCGGGGAGCAGAGGATCCCCCACTTTGCTCCTACAGCCCCCAGAGTTCCCCTGAGGGCTCCTCTCCATCATTTTTCCAACCTTTTCCTCCAAGTCCTGCAGGTTGAGTTACTCTCTGTAATTCCAGGCTGGAGCAGCTCACAATGCACATCCCAAGGGATGCCAGGGCTGATCCTGAGGGGAAAATGCCAAAGCCTCTCATTATTGGCACACTGTGCCCTCAGCTGGGGCTGGGACCTGGCTGGAGTGTCCCCAGGTGAAGGAGTTCGGGTTGGTATCCCGGGATAACCTGTTCCAATCTGGATCCTTTGTTTTCCTCAGTTTTTCCTGCTGGTGAAAATGTTCTGCTCCCGTCTGGTGTTTGCCTGGGAATATTTATAGAGAGGATCCGGAGCTTTCCCCTCGCCAGACACAACCCAAGCTGTGCTGGACTCCTCCCAAATCCTGCCTTTCCTGCTTCTCTTCCCATCCCAGCCATTCCTGGGGTGCTCCTTTCCCTGTCCCATCCTGTCCTCATGACCAGAGCTAGGGTGGCATTTCCACTGCCAGGGCTCCTGGAGTCCCCTCCCGTGGGATGTTGGCACCTGGGAAGGTGGATTTAGGAGAGGAGTGGGATGAAATCTGGACTGGAGCCACCCTAATCTCCATAATTCCTTAAAAAGGGATTTTCCATCTAAATCAGTCCAGGGATGGGGTGGATGGATCATCACCACGGTGACCACTGGGATTGATGGTCAGCTCTGAGTTGGCCAGAAGATGAGGAATTCTCTTGTTTGTCTCTCTTGGAAAATCCACCCGGATCCAGCTCTGCCTCATTCTTATCCCACTGCTGGATTTCACCTCCTGCATTTTTCTCCCCATTCCTTGAAAACCTTCCAGTGCCAGCCCCAGCATTCCCTGCCCGAATTCCCATCAGGTAGGCACCGATGGGAATTGATATTTTGGTCTATTTTCTCTCTTTCCAGCCCAATTCCAGCAGCCTGAGCTGCCTGGAGTTTGCCCAGGTTAGTTGGGTAATCCTGCCCCTCCTGCTGCCCTCCAGAGCTGGGAATGCCCTATGGGTGGCACCGAAACCCACTGCAAATGTTTTTATATTTCCATTTCTTTATCCATAAAATCCCCGATAGTGGGGGTGGCAGGAGGGGACAGGGCTGGGGCAACACCGAGGACTTTGGGGGACAAAGAGAGAGAGGTGCTTTGCGATACAGAGAGGGATCCTTTCCTGGAGAGGAGAAGGCTCCAGGGAGAGCTCAGAGCCCTTCTAGGCCCTAAAAGGGCTCCAGAACAGCTGGACAAGGGATGGAGGGACAGGACACAGGGAATGGCTCCCAGTGCCAGGGGGCAGGGATGGATGGGATCTTGGGCAGGAATTGTTCCCTGTGAGGGTGGGCAGGCCCTGGCACAGGTGCCCAGAGCAGCTGTGGCTGCCCCTGGATCCCTGGCAGTGCCCAAGGCCAGGCTGGATGGGGCTGGGAGCAGCCTGGGACAGTGGGAGGTGTCCCTGCCATGGCAGGGCTGGCACTGGGTGGGATTTAAGGTCCCTTCCCACCCAAACCATTTCAGGATTCCTTGATTTCCCTTTCATCCATACCAACAAGTGGCTGGACATTCCATCCATCCATCCATCCATCCATC
>VWYI01011162.1:259986-292936 GCA_013399455.1 Anthoscopus minutus | reverse complement strand
CATGCAAGATCTGAAATCCATTTAATGTGCCAAACTTGTTGATAAGATCTACTAGCCAACCCTGTAATAAAACAAACAGTTATTCTCTGATATTTACAAAGTACCATCTAGAAATACTTTCAAGTATCTGTTAATAACAAAATTTGCTTTAAAAAAGTCTTTCCACAACAGTTTACATACTCAGTTTTAAGGAAATTCTCAGAAACAGGCAACAAGATCTTTTCTGTTATCATGTCAAAGAGCAGATGCCGTATATGAGCTACTGAAAGAAACCTATTAAATATACAGGAATAAAACTGATTATAATTTAAGTCTAGTTTTGGCTGTTAAATTACTACAGAAAATCTCACTGTTCTGGCTTTTTTTTCTTTGCCTTGGATGTAATAATGCCACATATAAAAACATTAAGAATGCAAAGTAACATTCTTCTAAACACAACTAGCAATGCAAGGGAAGTCCAAGGACACTGGAGTTTTTTATCCTTGGTTCTTAAAAGTCAGTAGTCAGCAGTTCCACTAAAGGAAAAAAAATAATTTAAAAAAACTAAAAATAAACCTAAAAAAAAAGGAAAAAAATTTTGCTTATATATAAAATTCAGTTAACTCCTGAGGTCTTATCAATGCCAATGAAATCAAAAATGAAATTTCAATGTGAAATTTGGAGATCAATTCTGAAAACTTCAGACTCAAGAACCAGGATGGATTGCTAGTCTTCACTTCCATTTAAAAAAATAAAACAACAAAAACAAAACCTCGACAAACTACAACTACAAACACAAACAACAAAAAACCCAAACAAAAAAAAACCCCAAACCTTCAACATCCTCCCAAAACCAAACCAAACCAAAGCCACCAAAAAACCCACACTGTCAGCAGTATCTCATGGCCAATTAAAAACGTATCTTCCACCACTGGAAACTATAAGGGAGACAAAATTCCTACTTTATCACATAATCTCCTCCTCAAAATGTGTCACCTACAAGATTTCATGTTAAGTGGGAAGGCAAATCCACCAAGTGGCAAACACAAGCAAGCCAATTAACACAGAAGGAATGGTATTCCAGCAGGGCTGTGCCAGCCTACCACAGCCAAACACATGACACAGTTTGATTGTGAACAAAAGACAGGAAGAGTTAGAAGGGGAAATGTACATTAAACCAGGAGTCATAAGCAGCAGAACATCTTAGCAATAGAAAGAATGAAGATGGCTTTTGCCTCCCACTCTAAAACACCTGTCTACAGCTGCTGTGTCATTAGGTAACACTGTATAAAATAAAATACAAGGGTCTGGAAAGGCTCTCATACCTTTGGTGATCGTGGGTCAGGAGGACGAGCATAAAGCTCATCTTCAGCGAGCTGGACTCCTGCAGGAACTGTTTCTGAGGGACGAGTACCATTGTATAGATGGAATTTGCAGTGAGGATTTAAGGCCATGGCAAGAAGTTCAAGAAGGGGAAACCAATCTTGGGATAGCTTGGCCACACAGAGTTCCACTAGTCGATGAGTGTTGTTAATAATACACCTCTGTTAATTAAAAAAAAGAACAGGTAAGAATTTGGCAGGGGACTGTGCAATATGAACTATAAACTAAGAACACACATGGTTCCTGTCCTCCCCAAATCATCACTCATGTTTTATTTCTTTCAAAAACACTGGAGGCAATAAAGAGACACAGAAAGATGACTCCCCACTGCCTTACCAGACCCATCATACAAGTTTTCTCAGAACTTGCTACTGAGTTGCAAAGATTAGATTCAGTTTTTACAGCCTCCCATTAATCACAAAGGCAGTCTCCTTCCTTATTTAAATTACCATGCTCTTCAGAAACACAACTTTAAAAACTCACATGAATCTCAAACTTCCAGCCACTCACTGCCTCGTCTGTAAGGATTTTTGTGAAGGATATTGTTAACCCATCTCGAAAAAATCGCTGGCAAGCTTCACTTTTGACATCAAGGCCTATTTAAAATAAGAAAGAACAACAAACTATTAGATATGGAATTTAACTAGTTGTTACATGAACATTTTAAATGCTGAGAGATTTGGTGTGCCAGTGTTGGTAAGTTCTCAGTAGCTCATACAGGGCTGTGTTTTGATTTGGGCTGGAAACAGTGTTGGTAACACAGGGATGTTTACTTTACTGCTGAGCAGTGCTTTCGGATCTGAGGTTTTCCTGCTTCTCACATCACCCTGCCAGGAAGTATGCTGGGGGTGCACAAGGATTTGGGAGGTGATAGAGTCAGGACAGCTGAGCCTAAAGGATCACAGGGACATCCCAGACCATGTGGTGTCATGATCAGCCCACAGAGCTGAGGAAGAAGGAAGAGGGAGATGTTTGAAGTGATGTTGTTTGTCTCCCCAAGTCATTGTTACATGTGATGGAGCCCTGCTGTCCTGGGGACAGCTGAACACCTGCCAACCATGGGAAGTGCTGCATGAATTCCATGGTTTGCTCTGCTGGCACACAAAGCTTTTGTTTTACCTGTTAAACTGTCTTTATCCCAACTCATGAGTTTTTTAACTTTTGCCTTTCTGATTCTCTCTGTCCTCCCAGTGGAGGGGCAGTGAGGGAGTGGCTGTGTGATGCTTAGTTGCTGGCTGGAGTTAAATCACAACATTTAGACTTCAAAGGTTTGGCATTTAAAGTTTCAGAATTAGTTTTAAACAAGTCTTGGGTGAAAACAAGCTTACATAAGCTTAAATGGACAAAAATTTGATGGATTAATCTTCTAGAAAAGCCACCTCTGAAAATTACACTCATTTACATCCTTTTCAAATTGTTTTTAAAAATATGTGATCTGGGTTGGGCTTTTTCCCCATGTTTACAACATACTTCAATAGAAAATACTATCTTTATCTTCCATTCTTCTTTATGTTCTCTCTTCTCTACTTGCTAACAGCAAAACCAGTAGGTGAAGAGGGGTAAAAATAACCATTTCAAGGAAATGCAGAAGATACAACTTCAGTAAGGAATTCAGTAGTTGTCCCACAGAAATGCAGATGAACCATCTTGAGAGATGGAGATGGTCTTCAGAAGGTGCTGGAAACAACTCCCATTACTGGGCTGGCCTAACTTGCAGATGCACAAGTGCCCATGCACACACAATTTAATTTTTTTTTTGTCACTAGGGCCTCCCTCTCTTTCCCATTCCATGCAATTAATTGACAACACAGATTTGGGATCAAGTCTGAAGGTTTACATTGTGTAGTGAAATCTCATTTCAGTTAAAGTATGTTATAAATTCCAGAAGTTGCTTTGCATCTTGCTTGTTTGTGTCACATTGGGAAGTTCTGGCAGCATGTTAAAAACTGAGTGTAAACGCTAGGAGCAATAAAATCCTTTTGAAAGAAAGAGTGGAGAATATTCTTGCCTATAAAAAACCAAAACCTTAAAGCAAACCATTTTTTTAATCTTTTAAATTTGTAGTATCCAATTCACTATGACATTTATTTCTGGAGAAAATCTCATTACTGAAAATACTTCGTAAGTATTCCAGATTTATTGTGAAGATAAACATCAGTCTAGTTATTAAATGCTATTTTTCCAAATAGGTTTTCTTCTATTAGCAAGTAACTCCAGACTATCTGTTGATAATTTTATGGCTCATTGTTTAACAAAGAAAAATAGATCGATCGATGCCTACACATAAAAAGAGAATTTTCCATAAACGGGTGCATCTGCCAGGAGTAATGCAAGTCACAGTTTAATAGGATTCACACTACCCTGTCAAATTTGGTCCTTTCACTTGAAGGTGGTAATGCTGACATTTCATTTCTGTATGTACTTTCAGTTAGTTCAGTTATGTCCCTTTCCATTGTACTTCCTGAAAAGATTTAGAGATGATGCAAATATCACTCTTATTTTATAGCCAGGGTCACAAAGAAATAGCTAGCCTGCAGTCACTCCAGAATGCTGATGGCCAATGGCCATGTTAGGAATAAAAGTTATTTAAGAGCCCTAACCACAGGAAAATGCTGCTTGACAAAAACATGTAGTGGGGTCCCTCCTAGGTTTTGTTGCTTCACAATTTAAGCAAGATACACTCAGAAATACAGAGTTTTTGTAATTCAAAAGCAGGTTATTTTTCAGTCTGTCCTTCCAGCTCCTCCTTCTGGAAACAGATCTTGTTAGAATATGAAAAATTCCTATAGACAAGTAGCAAAGTGTCCAATTTTAGATGTTAATGAGATAATGGAGCAGTTTAATCTACTAAGAAATATACACAACAGAACCATTTCTATTGCTTCTCTATATATACCACACCCTCAAACAGTGTCTGCCAAGCTCTGAGCTACCACAACAGTGTCAGTTACACCAAGTTACATCCCATCATATTCCTTGGGAACTGGAAGTTATTTAAAAGGAACCATGTCAGCCATCATGTAACTTCAAGTAGCAAAAAACCCTCCAAAAATCTAGGATGTAGCTGTAAAGATAACACAGTAAACAACTACTTCTAAGAGCTTTCCTTGTTTTCTCCTTATCCAATAATCCTTGCATACACACAGGAATTCATCTAGAGGGCAAGAGGAAACGTGATTAAGTAGTAATACAGAAGTAATTTTTAGAATTGCACACCAACAACTTAATAAAAAATCGAAGTTCAAAAGCATATGAATACATTTCCACAGTTTTTTACAACTTCAAGAGGAAAAATAAGCTTTTATTTTGGGGAACTTACAACTAAGTCTGATGCTTTGGGTAAGTACATTGATGTCAGGAGTAGTTAAGAGATCTCATTCTGCTCTTACTATTTACTGCATTGATGGTTTTTAGATTTTGGGTTGTTTTTCTTTTAAAGGATGACTTAACAGCTGGCCAAACATACATCTCCTCTCTCACAAATCAGAAGCAGATAATTTCTTTTTACTGCACCATACCAACAACACAGACACAAAGGTGGCTGCACTTTCTCTTGAAAAGCTGGCATTTTTTTACCTTCAGAACTGATGTGATCCCTTGAACATCCTACACTTGCTTGAGGATTCTTGCCACACCTAGCTGCACACACAGTCACTGATTCCAAGCACAACTACAGCTGATAAATCAGCAGCAATATGTCATTATCCTGTGTTGGATCATAAGGATGCACCCTAACTTTTCTTCTCCACAGGGGGCTCCAAAGCAAAAAAGGCTTAACAATCAAGACAACCCAGAATATCATGACCACAATCAGCTTTTTAGTCTTAAAGCTGCCTAAGAATAACATTTATTAACATGAAAATGAAGTTGGCCTTGAACTAGTACTTATGCAGAAGAAAGAGCAGGCACTTTGTAGCATGTTATACTTGAAACACAAAGAGCTAGCAAGTGCAGATTTCCTAAAAAACTGTTTTGCTGTGACTTGCTATTACTCAAACACAAGCAACCTCCCAGGAGAACAGAACTTTCCAGAACACATGGCAAACATGTCAATGTGACCAGTACAATTTAACAAACACATACACTGTCCTGCCATGGAACTCTCTTACTCCCAAGTCAGACACCAGCAAGCACTGGTAGAGCTATTATTTTAAGCCATGCTGTTTAAAATGCTAACTTTTGTCTAATATTCTTAAAAGTATACGTGTGCCAAGTCTGAATAAAAGCTTACAGCAAGACATTTGAAAGCTAGACAAGACATTTATTGAAAAATAAAAAACAACTAGAATTCTTTGAGTTTTAGCATCTGCTATAGAGACCAAACCCACTAGATGTGATATCAAAGTGAATACAGAAAACAAGTATGACAGGAATGACAGGATTTTTACGTCTCGAAGCTTATTCAACTTCCCTACTTGTGCTAAGGCACCAATTTCTAACTACATTAATGGCTTTTTTACAGTTCTCATCTGTGAAGACTTTACACAGCACTCTGACACAATCTTCAAGACTAAGGTTATAGCAGAAATTATTAACCATTTTTATGCTTTCACCAGGGATTCAAAAGAAGAAAGAAAACTTTGCACTCCAGTCCAATAACCAAATGTCTTTCAGTTACCTTTTTTACTTAGGTCAATAGCAGCTTCTAGAAGAACTTCTAATTCCCCCTTCGGCAATACAGGAACAACCCATCGAGGCCTATATTCAAAAACAAACAAACCCAATTTCAATTCTGCTTCTGAAAAATCAACAATTCTTGCCCCATTGTAATGCTTTTAGATATAGGCTCAGTACAAAGATTTTTAAGTTCCCTGACAGGTATGACACCAACCAACCCAAACAAAAACGCATGCTTCTTTAAGCTTCTGTCTCTTTACAGCTTTAACCCAACAAAGAAAGCATTTCAAGAAATCCAGTGAAACAAAGACACAACAATTATGATTTTTATCTTTCATCATCTATCGAGATGTTTGCACAAATCATCTACACCCTGTCAAAAAAGCATGAAAATACCTGTTGATCATGTCATCCAACTTTGCCAGGTCTGTGTGTGGAAATGCAGGCTCCTCATCTTCAAGCTGGGGTGGAGCATCAGCTTGGCCCTGCTCATCAGGCGGGGTAGCTGGTGAGTTCTCATTGGAAGAATCAGGTGAAGAAGTCTAAAATTGGGATGAAAAATACTTTAAGTACTACTGTAGCTGTGTTCCACTTGTTTTGGCAGCTCTCTGTCATAATGTATTCCAAAGAATCATCTCAAGTATGTACCAATATAAAATAATTTGATTTCAGATTTATTAACAAAAAACAGTGCAAAAAATGTGCTATATTTTTTCTGTGTTGGCAGTTTGAAAATCAAGCTACTTTCTCAGTGAGGAGAGTGCCTTTTTTTTGGTAACAGCTTCTTCTTACAGCAGAACTTTTTTTCCAGAAGGTGAAATAAACACACTGAAGCTCCAGTTTTCACAAATTTTGTCCAGAAAAGTTGATTACTTTAAGTAGAGATAGTTTTCAACAAAAGCACAGAAGAAAACAATCATGAAAAACACTTTTTTAAAGAGTTTGCTAAAAATTAGTGACTCACTATTACTACCATCTACTACTCAACCTTGAAGAATATCATTGTACAATATACTTTGATGGGCCATACAAAACAATGCATTTTGCAGATATTGCTTATTATTCATATACAGAAATAGTATGAACTGACAATAAGAGCAAGACTCAGGAAGCCAAAACCTCAAGAATATTTTTCATCTGCTGTACCACATCTGGTTGGCAGGGAGTGTTATTTTCTTCACAGCAGCCTGTAGGGTACTGGCTTTTGGATCTGTGACCAAAACAGCACCGGTAACACACCGGTGTTTTGTCTGTTGGTGAACAGCACTGGCACACATTCAAGGCCTGTTTTGCTCTTTGAAAACTTTTGTCAAAACTTAAGACATAGGCAGGAGATACCACGAGGTAGGAGCAGGAAAGGTCACCTGGGATGTTGTCAGAATATGAAGAAATACAGTAAGGAAAGCCAAGGCTCACCTGGAATTCAACCTGGCTAAGGATGTCATGGGTAACAACGAGGGCTTCTTCAAATACATCACAACCAAAATAAATACATGGAAAAATGTGGTCCTGTTGCTGCCTCAGCCAGGAGACCTAAAGTCTAAAGGGAAGGAGTCTAAAGGAAGGAAGTTTCCTTTGGTTGAGAAGACTGGGTAGAGACTGTGTAATTAAACTTCATATCCATGTGCCCTGATGGGATGCTCTCACAAGTGCTGAGAGAACTGCTGGAACCATAGTGAGGCAGGAGAAGTGCCTGAGGGCTGGAAGAAAGCAGATGTCACCTCAGTCTTCAATAAGGGCAAGATGGAGGACCCAGGGCACTACTAGCCAGTCAGCTTACTTCAACCCCTTGAAAGATGACAGAATAGTTCACTCTGGAGACCACCTCTATCCACATGGAAGACAAGATGATGATCAGGAGAGGTCAGCATGGATTCACTAATGGTCAATCATGCTTGACCACCCTGATTGCTTTCTACAATGAAACAACTACCTGGAGGGATGAGGGGAGAACAGGGGATGTTGTCTGCCTCGACTTCAGCAAGGCTCTGACACCATCTCTCACAGCATCTGTACTCCCAGACTCAAGAAGCCAGGACAGAGTGAGCAGACAGTGAGGTGGATTGAGAACTGGCAGGTCCCAGAGGTTGGTAATCAGTGGCACAGGGTCCAGTTGGAGGCCTCTCACCATTTCAATACTTGGCCCAGGACTGTTTAACTTATTCATCAATGACCTGGGTGAGGACAGATGCCTCCTCAAGTTCTCTGGTAACACAAGACTGGGAGAAGGGGCCAATACCCCAGAGAGCCCTGCAGCCCTTGGGAACGACCTCAGCAGGGTGGAGACACGGGCAGAGAACCTCCTGAAACCCAGGAAAGGCAAATGCAGGCTCCTGCACTGGGGAAGAACAACCCCAGGCCCCAGGACAGGCTGGGACTGACCTGCTGGGAAGCAGCTCTGGAGAGAAGGACCTGGGGGTCCTGGTGGACCTGGAGCGGTCCCTGAGCCAGCACCGTGTCCCTGTGGCCAAGAACATGAATGGGATCCTGGAATGCATTAGGAAGAGCACTGCCAGCAGGTCAGGGATGTGATCCTGCCCCTCTGCTCAGCCCTGTGAGGATCACCTGGAGTGCTATGTCCTGTTTGGGGCACATAAGCACAGGAGAGATGTGGAGCTCCCAGAGCAGGTCCAGCAGAGAGAAGCAAAGAAGATGAAGGAACTGCAGCATCTCACTGAGGAAATCCTAAGGGGATTGGGCCTACCTAACCTGGAGATGGCTTAGAAGGGACTTCATCAATATCTGCAGAAAGGTGTCAAGAGGATGGACCAGGCTCTGCCCAGTGATGCCAGCAATAGGCCAAGAAGCAATGGGCAAAAACTGAAACACAGAAGCTCCACCTGAACATGAGGAAGAACTTAACAGTGAGGCTAACTAAGCACTGGAATGGATTGCCTTGAGAGGCTGTGGAGTTGCTTTCTCTGGAGATAGCTGTCTGGTCACAATCCCCAGTAAGGTGGTCTAGGGAACCCTGCTTAAACAGGGAGCCTGGATCAGATGACCACCTTCCAAACCTTATCCATCCTGTGATTCTCACTTTGTCACTAACAGCAGTTAGCAGGGCAAGAGGCTGGGAGGGGACACAGCCAGGAGAGCTGACCTGAAATGACCCAAAAGATACTCCACGCCACAGAACGTCACACTTGGCAATGAAACAAAGGGTTTTTTTTCTCTAGGCAGCTGTTGCTTGGGGACTGGTTGGGCATCCATCAGCTGGTAGTGAGTGATAGCACTTGCATCACTTGTTTCCCTTATCCTTTCATTTATTAAATTGCATTTATCTCAGCCTAAACAGTTTCTCACTTTTTCCTTCAAATTCTCTTCCCCATCCCACTGAGGCAGAGGGAGTCAGTGACAGTGAAGACCTCCTTGGCAGTTCAGATCAGCCTACCACACATATCAAAGTACAATTCACTCACAGGACAGAGCAACCACTAAACCTTAGGCTACTAAAAAAATACCATCTTCATACTGAATTAAATAACAAATAGTAGCTCTTCTCTTGGCTTTACATGGTATTGTTTAAAAGCACCTTCTCAGGTATTTTTTCACCAACAAAAAAGGAATCATTACACTGTGATGTAATATATGAAAGCTTTTGCTTGTATTCTGAAAGCAAGGAACATGAGAAGCTGTTCAGGAAGTCAAGTACAATGAACAGAGACCTAGATGCAGCTGCTCTGGAAGGGCTGATTCCTGGTTAAGCTGCTTTATCCAGAAAGTGCTTCTGCAGAACTGAGCAGAAGCCAAACTCACACATGTAGGGTGGTTTGACCAATCTGCAGCAGGTTCTACAATGTGGTTCTGAGGAAGCTTCTGGTATTAATCCAAGAAGGCTTCTTATCCAAACCAGGTATGCTTGGAAGAACTATGCCACTGCCTGAAAAGGGAGCATTTTTTGCAATGCCATACTCTCTAACCATATTTACTTTGCCAATACCACCGCCCTCATCCCTCAAAACATTGCTGCACTTCCAGACACACACACAAAAATGTCTAACTTAACTAGAGATCTCCAGAAATATACTAATCCAAATAATTTAGGAACACTATTTCTAAAGAACAAATTCCTTTATTTTTAGATAAACTGACTGTTAATACCATACCTGATTCTGCTGGAGGGGAGGCTGGGACTGTCCATCAGGAGCCTGGCCCTGGCTATCATTCCCTCCTACAGGAGAGCCACGAGTCGTGGCTGTCATACTCGACACAGGGCAGATCTTTGCAATTTTGTCTGCTTATGTAGTTGATGTGAGAGAAGAAATTATAGTCCACTTATTAAAGTTGAAGTACCAGCATATGCTTGCCTTAAAAAGCTCCAACTCAAGAACATGCCATCTTGCAGAGACCATTGCATAACCTAGAGGAGAAAAAAAAAGACAATATCCTGTATTAACACATGCATGGAAACACAATCCATACCTGGAAAAGAGCATTACAGAAATAAATACATCGCTATAGAGAATCTTCCATATTAGACTTGGCATTTTTTTTAATTGAATACAACTGACAAAGTCATATTTGAAATATTCAACATTACTTGAATGTTATAAGTAAAAATTACACTTATAATCACCTTTGTACCATTGAGAAATGGACACATTCCAAATGTGTGGCTGTTTACTCTGTGTTCAGAGTAAATGTGTGCAGCTGTTTACTCTCTTTTGTGCCTGAATTCCTACAGTAGATTCTCCATCTGAATTCATGGTGCTGCTCAAGGTCTATGTAGAAATGACCTGATTAAGAGCCTAAAAAGCCAAATTTGTAATCTTTTCCAATACTCTCCTCCTGACACTGTCCAACTGCAGACGTCAGAGGGAGTTGAGAGACTGATTCTACCTCAGCTGAGACTAAGAGAGACCCTGCAGCCAAACTCCTCTTAGCACATCAGTATTCACCCAGGGAATTTGACCTGTATTCTCATTGTCCAGCACGTGCCTATGAAAGCCTGGGTCCACTGGCCTTTCAGCCCCACCAGAAAGCCCACCACATCCCCATCAAGTGGTTTAGCAGATTATATGAAGAAAATTGTGACATCAGATTTCTTGAACTTGTAATGGTATACCAGTAGTTCCATATTCAGTTCAGTGTGTTATATACAGACAAAAAGAGTTACATTGAGGTATAACATCAATTCCACTCTATAGCACCAGGCATTGTATGACCATGGAAGCCGAAATGTGATTTTCCAGAGCAACTCAGACTTCCAAGCACATTAAAAAAAAAAAAGTTTTCAGAAAGTTAAAAAGCCAAGTAATGTGATACAAAGAATTGTGTGAGCTTCCAGCAAGAGGCATTTGGCAGTGCTCAGTTCCTGATCCAATCACAAAACCTCAACAACTGGAGTGAAATTTCTGTTGTAACACTATGCATATTCCTAAGTGGTTTATTATGATGTCTCATCTCAAGTTAACTTTCAATGCTGTTATCCTTCTCCAAGACACTTTAAGATCTTTTCTTATATTATGTGAATTTTCAAGGCATTACATATACAATAAAAATTGTCTGATTACACTCTAACTCCTCTGCCCAGTCTCCAGTACTAACGGCACCAACAAACTTAGAGATCTCTAATAATGTCACTAGAATAATGTTCAATTTTGAATAAAATTGTATTGTTTCAAAATGCTCAACTGTAATCCATTTCTAGCTTTCATAATTCACATTCATAAGGCTTAGTAAGCCTACCAAGTCCAGAAAAAATGCATTACCAACTCAAAACTTTCTTAAGGAAGAAAATTATTTTTGAAATGCAATTTTTAAAATTAATGTATTTGGTATTTAATCCATGCTTTTTTAAAAATGCACTCTTGAGTATTTAATTGTTTTCTACTGAGATCTATAAAGATCACTAAGTAGAAAGTACCAGCAAGAGTAAGTTTCCTGCCACATATACACACACTGCAGTCTACTGCAGTTCAATGCAGTCCGTTCCCCTGCACTACCTGATGGAAGTTTCAAGGTACTCACATAAACCAATGAAATCAAACTGCTGCCAACTCACACTGCACCCTTCTGCAGCCCTAAGCCAACCACCACCACAACAAACCTTCTTTAATCACCACCATTCTTCCTCAACAGGGCTGGGTCACGCAACGCCCACATAAAAAACTTGAGCTGGCACAAGGAGCGAGGTAGCAAACAAGCAGGAAAAGGGTGAAACAGCTCATTGCAGCAGCAATCCTGGTCCAGGCTGGCTTAAACTGCAGGCAGAAGTGTCTACCAGCAGCTGTGGTTCCACAATAGCTGATGCGAAAGACAAGTCGATTGATTTCATCTCTTCTTTATTCTAATGCTTTGGGCTGAATTATCATGAAGTGAGCTGCTTCAGAGTACTAAAGGAAACAACAACCAAACCCCCCAAATGTACAAAGATTGATTATTTTTCAGTTTCTTTAATTATCTGAAGAGGTGTACTGCAAGGCCAGACAGTAATCACCCTAATGCCAGCCAGGGAACCAGGACAAACTGCAGCTTTCCTGTCAGACTGACTGTGTGAATTTACCCTCAGTTTTTGCCTCTCTGATTAGCAGAAGAATGTGGGCAAAGCATTCTTGTAAATTCCAATCAGCTCAAGGCAAGTAGCACAACTCAACCAGGAGATAAAAGAAAGCTACTACTGAAATAGCCAATTTACTCAAAATCTTGCATAGTCATAGAATGAAACAAAATCTAAAAAAAATATTATTAATTTTGTAGATGCTAGTAAATACAAAACACTGAAATGAAGGACTGATCTGTGGTTTTCTTCCTCTAATTTAGAGATTGTTTGCTTAAGAGTCTAATCATGATTCTCCACGTATATCACTTGAATTACATTCCCAGGAAAGTGTATTTCAGGGTTTCCACAGAATTTCACTTGTCTTAGTCATGTGCATTAGGCAACCTCCTAAGTGTGTTCATCACTCCTCCCTCCACATTTGTGTGATGTTCTCAAGACATACAATAGTAACTTCAAGTTATGCTGCAGCTAACTAAAAACATTCCCTCTCCAATAAATCATCTGACTGCTTCTTATAGTATCTGCATGTTCTCAATTGCAGGGATATCCTTGTTAAGGTATTTTCCTTTTAATTACAGAATATACAAACATACTTTCATAAATGCAATCATAATCCAATTAACGCAATTTAAAAAGTATTAGAAGGCAGTGGTTTACTGTTTTCAGTCACTCATTCACCATTTATGTTTCAGAGAAAACATCAAACTGCATGCCCACGGAGAACATACCACTGCTTTAATTTCTCTAGAACTAATTAACCATGAAACTTTGAATTCCCATAATTTCTTTAATTCAGACTATTCAATTTCAATTTTTTAGAGTTACAATGCACGAGGGCACAGTTTGGCTCAGCTCAAGAATAGTCTTTACTCCTATTTATAATTAATTTGATAATTTATAAACAAATGTAAACCAATGCAGTGACATGTTGGTTTTAAGCGTACAGACAGCTCAATAGAACAATTCAAACTGCCTGGATATAGCTGAATTCTAATGGATACTCTACATTAGTTTTTATATACATATTATTTCTACTATTTCTGATTTTGGATTCATCACACTATCCCAGAATCAACAGAATATGCCAAGTTGGAAAGTCCCCACAAGGATCATCAAGTCCAACTCCTGGACTGGTACAGAACCATTCCCAGGAGTCACACTATGTGCCCAAGAATATTGACCAAATTTGTCTTGAGCTCTGCCAGGCTGGTGCTGTGACCACAGCCCTGAGGAGCCTGTTCAGTGCCCAGCCACCCTCTGGGGGAAGAACCTTCTTCTAATATCCAAACTAAAGCTCCCCTGACACAAGTTCAGGCCATTCCCTCGGGTCCTGTCACTGTCACCACAGAGCAGAGATCAGTGCCTGCCCCTCCTCTGCCCCACACGAGGAAGCTGTGACTGCAGTGAGGTCTCCCCTCAGTCTCCTCCAGCCTGAACTGACCAAGGGACCTCAGCCCCTCCTCACATGGCCTCCCCTCAAAGCCTTCACCATCCTCCTGGCCCTTCTCTGGACATTCTCTAACAATTCACTGTCTTTCTTCCATCATTGTGCACCAACTTAGGGCGAGGCTGCCACAGAGCAGAGCAGGACAATCCCCTCCCTTCCCTGGCTAGCAATGCTGGGCCTGATTTCCCCCAGGACACAGGTGTCCCCCCTGGCTACTAGGGCACTGCTGACCCACATTCAATTCTCCACTGACCAGGATTCCCAGGTCCCTCTCTGCAGCACTGCCCTCCAGTACCTCATTCCCCAGTCTGTCCATACATCCAGGGCTGCCCTATACCAGGTACAAGACACATCAAAAAATTTACTACCTTTACCCAAAGCTTTGAATGGATGTCTTAACACAAGGTCAAGATGAAGACAGAACCCTGTTAAGTGACAAACTCACTCCTCCACTGATAATCAAGCAGTGTATGAGGCTATGAAGACTGACTCAAATGAATTTCACTGACACTTGCTTTGGATGCCAACTGAGAAAATTCCTATTTGACATGTTTTTCCCATCTCCTTATGTCACCCCAATCCACCACTAAATCATAAGTGAAAGCCAGTTTTTGCTCCACCTGGTTTCTTTGAATTTTATTAGCCTCAGAAAAAGACAACAATAGATTTTTTGATTCCGAATGGTCTCCATTCAGAAGGCACCACCCAGTGCAAGCAGCGTTCCAAGAGTCCCTGCTGCCCACACAGAGGACACCAGGAACGGCGCTGTCCTCCAGGAGAGCCCTCAGCTTCCAGGCTCAACCATCCAGTACAGCTGCATATCTGAACCTCACCTCAGTCTCCACAGTCTGCAATCTCATGGCTAAACAGCAGAATAGGTTCATTTTCTTTTGGGGAGAAATCAAACACCTTTTCAAAAGTCAGGGGAAAAAAATCAGATGTGGGTTCCTGGATAAGTAGTAGGTAAGAAGCAAATATGTACTCAATACTCTGTTACAGGATAACATGTTACAGCAAACACAAAGGACTGCATCTTGGCATGCAATGAAAAAGGAATAAACAATTTACTAATACAACTGACTTCTAGAATGGCCTTCATTTGAGTTTCTCAAAATCTCCTCATCAAAAGTAACTGAAATACCCCTATACATTGAGCCATTTTCCCTTAATAAGCTACTTATAATATAGTCTCAGAAAAAAGCAAATGCGAAGTTGACAGAGTGAGACATCAAAACACATCGTATTTTCATGAACATTACCCAAGCCCTATTTAGGGCAGCAGACCTATTTTTCCTTTAACTAAAGTATTCTGGTTATAAACAAGTGAGGACTTATGTCACAAAATCTACTTTGCCATGTGGTAACAATGAATCCCAGAGTAAGAGTCTACTTAACATGCAGCCAACAGAGTTTTCTAACAGCCATACAGCAATTTATTTACAGAATGATGTTCCCATGAAACAGGAGCTCACAGATGTGCTTCATCACAAGTGCTATACTGCAAAAAGGCTTAACAGCAGCAATACAAACTTGGGGTTGAAAAGTATCACTGATTTGTTCCATACAGGATTCTAGGAACTGCCTTCTTAAAACCTTAATAGGTACTGACTCATCACAAGGATTATGATGTGATTATAGTTTAAAAATTTTTAACTTCTACCCTATTCCTTTATTTCAACCAGAATGATTTCTCAACTAGAAACACCTCCCCCAAATCTGTAACACTGACCTAATTCAGTAGTTACAATATATACACACCCCCACACATTTTCCATGTTCTTTTCTCCCTGTGCCTTGTATCTTTCAGGAAGGAGGAAATTATTTACATAATCAGAATAGAGAACCGGAGGTCGCTGAACTTTGCTCATTAGCACTGACATGCACTGAAAGTGAAACACATTCAATGATTAACGCAAAACCTTTCATTAAGCTACTATTCAGTAGAGCAAGAAGGATCTAACTTTCAACATTTAATAAACACCTGATAAGGAGCAATCAGAAAATGTTATCTCAAATACCATGTATTACCAAAAAACCCCTTTAAATTCCTTCTCCAAAAGAAGTGAGTGTATATGAGAGTCTGTCAACTGCATCAGGTTCCAACATTAGTTCAAAGCAATACATGTCTAAATGGTATAGTACAAGACAGAGTAACTTAATGGTTACAAACTAAAATTATTCTCATTGAAAACTAGGTCACTTCAAGTAACCTTTTCTGCTGATTGGTCCACATCACACAGTTGAAATTAAGTCAACTGGTAGCATAAGTTTCTGGAATATCGAGAACATCCATGTAAACATATAATTCTATTTGCCCTCAAATTCACATAACAAAATAAAGGGGAATTGTCCTGAAACATACTTCAGTTCTTTTTAATTTCAAAACTTGGTGTTGGGACTAAGCTCAGCTAAGATATATCTACTTAACAGTATCCAACTTCACCTTGTACAAAAAGCTCCAACATGCAGCCCCCACATGAGTTTAAGCAAGCAGTTAAGAGCATAGAAAGCGAACTTCTGAACTTCTTGGAGCCCAAGAAATTCTAATAAAAACAAACTGCATTCAAGCCAAGGCTGACAACAGGACTTGGATCTGCACAGGCAACAAAGCTGACATACTTAAAACATATTAACTCATTTTCTAGTATCACAGAATGGTTTGGGTTGGAAGGAAATGCAGTGATCATCCAGTTCCAACCCCCTGCCATGGATAGAACACCTTCCAATAGGCCAGGCTGTTCCTTTGATCCAACCTGGCCTTGAACACTTCCAGGGATGGAGCATCCACAACTCTGGACAACCTGTGCAGGTGCTTCACTACAGGAAATAATTTCTTCCTAACATCTAATCTAAACTTATTCTCAGTTTAAAGCCATTCCCCTGTCCTATCACTAAATGCCTTTGCCTTAAGTCCCTCTTCTGCTTTCCTGTAAGCCCTCTCTCAGTACCAGGTTCTATGGCCTCCCTAGAGCCTTCTCCGGGTTGAACAGCCCCAAGCCTGTCGGCGTGTCTTTGAAGAGAGGTGCTTCCACGTGGAGTAATTTCTCAAAATACTTAAACAAAAAAGGAAACCCTTGACATCAAAGGACTCTTTTGCTTCAAAGCAGTAATTGCTGAAGGCCAGGCCCTGAAAGGGAACTGAAGAGCAGCAGCAAGTGTCTTTCTCCAAAAGACATTAACCTGCCAATAATTCTTGGGATATTTAACAGTCAGACAGCACACCCCTGGTTACTTACAGCACACGATGCTTTTTCACAAATAATGTAATGGACAGACCTTCAGATCATACACTTAGTTCTAGTGACCAGAAGGAAAAAGCAGTTTCAGTTCCTGTTCTGAAGAAGCGTTTTGTTCATATGACAGTAATCAGAGACAAATTGAAATAAACAGCACCCAGTCAATGCCTTGCACAAAAACCTACCAAATGTTAAGACGATTAACTGAGCTGCCCTCAGGGAGCTGTGGCTCTGCTGTCATGCTTTTCCATAGATGCATGTCCCAGGCTGCTACCAAAGTGCTGAGCATGACTGGGCCTCTCATCCTCTATGACAATGCCTTCTCTCTCAGGATCTTTCTTTGGGAGTTATACTGGTTCAACTGGTATCAAAATACATCCTCAAGGATATTCAGTGTATCTCAGTGACAGAAGGAAGTGGGACATAAATGTATAGTCCCTAAAATTATTGTATTTTAATTATTGGTCTAAACATTTCCCAGCAAAGAAGAAACTACATTCAAGGCACTGGTAAATAGCTTAATAATACAGTGTTCTATGGTGAGATGAAAATTTTAGTTGTGACAGTAAAAAAAGCAGACTTTTCAGGAACAGAATCCAGTAAATATAAAAAGCCCTAGTAAACGCACACACTGGAACCTAAGAAAAGCAAAGTTACTAAGTGACTTCAATCTAGTAAATGCAAAAATCTATTTTAAAATGCTTAAATGTTTTGAACCATGACTTTCACTGACTATCAAGTTGAATTCCCAATGAACACGCAAAGAAGTGGGTAAGACTTCCTTTTACCTTGTATTAATTGAACAAGCTACAACAAGAACCACCTTCAAAACTAAAACAACAGAAAGTATCAAAGAACTTCAGTATATAAATTGATTCAGTCAGACCCAATTCACACTGCTATATTTTTTTCCAGTTACACTATGGTTTATTTATGGTTTATTTATGCACAAAGCTCTCCTTCTGCAATCCAAAAACCATGTTCTTGGCAATAGAGCCAATTAGGATTGAGTTGATACTTCAGGTCCCACTGCAAACCTAGTCATTTTTGGACAGCTATAGAACAGTTCAGGTAAGGACAAGAAATACATTTGCAGTTGGTAATCTATCATCCCTGGAGTAATTGCTATTGTATCATTGTATCTGCCACTACTTCAAGAAAATAGTTTGTCTAAAGTTTGCGCTGAAGACTGATTAAATGCCCTTGATCTCTTACTTCTGATTATTAAATCCATAGTTTGGTCCTGGATTCATCAGATTCAAAAATGGATGTGACAGCTACACCTCTGCAAGCTATACAGCAAAGTTCACCATCCAATACACTTGAGCATAAAACAGTCCCAGTGTTCTGGGAATGCATTCTGCATGCTCCCTTCTCACTTGGTACAAAGAACACTTTTACTGAATTATGTTACACTTTACCATTTGTGCTTTATGAGTTATGGTTAAAGATGGTTTCTCTGTATGTCCATTGCTTTTAATTGAAAGTTTATCCATATATAGGTGGTAGTGGTATCAGCTGATTTTTCCAGCTTGGTGTGCTAATTCAAGCAGTCAAATGTTTTCTTGTATCACAAGCTAAAAGACCTGCAAAACACGTTTTAGACCCACTGGTTCTGTTTTTGAAGTCCACAGCTTAAAGTCACCTAGCTCAAAGTAATGCCTTACTGTATCTATTATTTGGGGCTTCAGAACCAAGGAGGAGATACCATGCCACGTGTAGGAAATGCTGTACCTCTTCTCAAAAGCTGGAGGAAAAGGTAGGTTCTCCTGCTCTTCCTGATTTTGTGTGTCTGATTGGCAGCTTTGATTTTTTTGAAAGGAAAGTGCCAGTTAAAAGTACTGTTTGTGTACTGTTGATTTCTCAGTTCTTTCTCCTCTTCCATAAGTCCAAAAGTCAAAGATAATAGTAACAGCAATCTTAAAAGGATATCTTTATTCTCTAACTAGAAGGGAGTATATAAATAGTTGCAAATCCCAGAACAGTCAGGCTACCTTGGCAATGGATGGTCTCTTATGTTCTGTAATGGGCTCAGATATTTGACTCATCCCACCATTCATCACTCATAAATTGGTATGGAGGGAGAACTCTTTGTCTATTTACTTTTTTCTGGATGTAAAAGGCTGTAATTCACAAGTTTCTTATCAGTTCTGTGACCAAAATGATGTGTTTCTATTAAAAAGACAGCGCTAAGTTTTATTCTTGCTACAAACATACAACTGTGGTGTTCACAGGCAGTTGCTTTTGTAAAATAACTGTGCTTTTTTCATGTTCACCAAAATATACAGTTTTCTGCATGTGCCTTTTTATAGGTAAATGACCTGAAACTTGGCTGTGTTAGTGCACATCTTATTGTGCCAAGCTTACCAGACAACTCACATTACTGTGCAATGTGTTCTCAGTTTGTCATTCCATTTGTTTGGGTGCCATGTGCAAGATTTATTAGTAATTTTATCTATGTAACTGTGAATATGAAATTGTGAATTGCTAGGTGAAGGGTCTGGCTAGGAATGTGTTATTGTTTGTTAAAATCATGTTAATAATTCTGGTTTCACTCTGTAAAGGTTAATTTTTTTTTAACTCTATGTTTTTCCTGTATATTTAATCAGACAAGTGTGTTACAATGCAGTACAGAAATTCAAGTAGTCTCCAACACATTTTGATTCTCCTCCTCTACTCTGCTCTGGTGAGACTCCACTTGGGAGTGTTGTGTACAGTTCTGATGTCCCCAATATGGAACTGTTGGAGCAAGTCCAGAGAAGGACACAAAGTAGGTAAGAGCAGTGGAGCATCTCCCTACCCAAGACAGGCTGAAAAAGTTGGGACTGGTCAGCCTGAAGAAGAGAAAGTTGAGTGGAGACCTCACAGCAACTTTCCAGTATCTGAAGGGCATCTACAGTGAAACTGGAGAGCAACTCTTCATCAGGAATGGTAGTGACAGGAAAAGAGTAATGGGCATGAACTGAAAGAGGGGAAATTTAGGTTAAATTCTAGGAAGAAATTTTTTAGTTTGAGGATCGTGAGACACTGGATCACACTGTCCGGGGAAGCTGTGGATGCCCAACCCTGACAGTGTTCAAGGCTCATTTCTCCTTTAATCATCAAATGCTTGGACCTTTACCTTGGTAAAAATGCTGGCATTTGCATCAAATATTGTGAGGGTAGTAGTGAAGCACAGCACCTGATGTGTCACTGTGGTGTGCAGCACCCAATGCCAATATTGCAATTGGACTGTAAAGATTCTGGTAGAAAAGTGGACTTTAAAATTGGCCTGCAAAAATCAGCTCAGCCCCTCTGGCTCCCTTCATGTTCCCTATGGAAAACTTAATGCCTTCTCTAAACTATGTCAAACGTTATTAAAGAAAATTAATTAGTAGTAGTCTTTATCTCTAATATTCTGACATATTATCAACACATACAGAAATATCAACACACTATGGAAATTTTCACACAAAGTATAAAATCAACACAACTTACTGCTTGGTTAATTGAAAATAATTAAAGCACAATACAGCACTAACACAGGTATTAAGGTAGAAGCAGATGACATTCTTGAATCATGACAAAAATAACTTTGCAAAACACCCAGTTATTTTTAAATGCTATAAATTCAAATATCTAAGCATTCCTGTTACTGTACTAGCTTTATTTTCACCTTTTTTTTTTAACTCTGCTTTTCATGTAATGTTTAATCAGCACAAACTAAGCACAAGAACCCAAACTCTACCATCACCATTGTAAAGTGTAATTCAAATATCTCTAATACAGAAGAAACTAACATCAACATTAAAATTCATGTTTCAATAAGCTTGTTCACAACTGTTTAACAAACTTAGTCGAAGTTCCAAAAAGTTTAAACCTACCAGCTGCCTACACAGCCTGGCAATTTTTGTACTGTTCCATGCCATATAACTGCAAATAAACATTTTGACATTTTCTGCTGCCTCACAACCATTTCAGTCAGAAGATACTTAGTCTGAAAAATCAAGCTTGCACAAGTTCCCTAGAGGTGTTACAAGATGATAGCTCATGTCTTTTAATAGTCTGCCTTAATTCCAACCAAACTCATACAAGCCCATCTTCCTAGGCAGACTGAATGCTCCAAAAATCCCTGAAAACTATCTATCTGCTCCAAAGAACTTGTGTAACAACTCCCCTTAAAAATCTTGGCCTCTATAGAGAAGTAAGAAGCAGCAACAGAACAGCAGTTTTGTCTTCTGTCTTCGTGTTCCTTCTGCCAACACAACGAAGGCTGTAGTTTGATATAAATGCAAAAAAGATAAATAGCAGAGGAGGTTGGAAAGGAACAAGAAGCCCCTCAAAAGTATACTAAGAACAAAGCAGGGCTGGAAACAGGAGAATTAGTTCCACTGTGTTCACTCCCACCCACAGACCCAAGAAGTGACACCACTGTCCCAGAAGCACAGTATTCCTGTATCCATAAAGCCTATTAAAAAGCATGTTACAACTCTCTTTACTGAGAAATGCAGGAGAAAACAATCAACTATTATCACATCCTAAGGGCTGAGGATGAGTTTAAGAATTCTGTGGCAGCTATCTGAAAATCAGAAAGCCATTCAAAAAAACCACAACCCTCCACATACAAAATAAAAAAAATCCACAGCACACACTGGTGCTGTTCTCACTGCACTGAAATAATCCCATAAACTGCCAACCCCATAAACCCCCTTGCTAAAGAGCCCTCCCTCCAGTCACAAAACAGCTACAAATATCCCATTTCTGAGCTGAGTCTGACGTCCTGGTACAGGCTAGGAGGGACAAGGGAACACTGGACCTGTTCTTCTCAGGGACAGTGCTTAAACCAGCACCACATGAGAGTGGAAGAATTCTAACACAGTGGTTTTGCCACCAGTGTGTACATGGATATATTCTGCTTCTACTGTTGCAATGTCAGTGTGGAACAGCAATCTCATACCCCAGTACAAGTATTATATCCTGATAAATTTTAGAAAATAAGTCTCATTGTATTTCTGCACGTGGACAAGCCTTAGCTCAGTGTGAAGCCTCTCAGTCTGTTTGAAATCAGGGAAGTCTCCACCGTGACAAGAAGGGAAGGAGGGCAATCCTGCTGGCTTCCATCCTTACCATTTTTCCACCACTATGGAATCAGCCCTTGCATCACCACATCACCAGCCAGGTCGAGAAGCCAATCTGGCTGAAAGGTAACTGGAGGATAGGAACAAAATAATTTTAATTTTCAGCTGCATCATATGCCATATGAATACTAACAATGGCAGGAGGAACAGGAAGAACATATAACCATGAATAGAACCAACTCTTTCAGCATCACTGCAAATCTCTCATGAAATTACACCTTAGAAGAGGAGGGAAATGGAAGGAAACACAATACAGATCATAACAATTAGTGCATATAACTAATATGCAACCAAGGTTCACATACATTGTAGCACAAATGAGTACACAGAAAAGTCAAAGAGACCAAAATTCTTCCCAAGCATAATGGATATCACAGGAAAACACACACAGAGAAAGCTGTTTAGTAGATGATAAATGGTAGGAATGTCAGTCCACCAACAGCACAAGTTCAGTCATGAAAGAAATATTAAGCAGTCACAGCAAATAATGCTAAGTGCAAGAAGTCTGAGAAGGTGAAGGCAACAAAGTGTCCTGGAAATCATGAGAAAACAGTGGAATACTCGGTAGAACACAATGAGTCAGGAAAATTATTTGGCAGTAATACTTTGAATAATCTCACTACAGGAAGACAACTTTATAATGAAGCTACCGCAGGTAACACAGAAGTTGTAAAACACAGAAGGTAGCAAAAAATTTTACTCCTGATGACAAAAAAAGAAAAGCCAGAGCTATGAAATGCTAAGCAATATTCTACAATTAAAGCATTACCTGGAAACTCAGGTGAAAAAAAATATTTGAACTAGAGATGGCAGAGCATGAGTAGCTGAATACAACAGCTACATCCACTGCGACAGTCAACATCTTAATGACTTTTTCACAAGTTTTCATTTAACAAAATTTTGTGCCTGCATGAGAGACAGACACAACATGCTCTCTCTATATTTGTCAAAGGCTCAATTTGTCATTTTTCTCCTACCTAATTGGAATTTTCAGAGTAATCTAGTTTCCACTGTAATTTCATTTCCATCAAACTAAGTCCCCTGGGTAAACAGTAATCAACTGAGACACCAGGAAGAAAAATTGTCCATACCTTATTTGTCACATGAGTTTAATGATGTTTTATAAGGAAAGAAACAGAACTTCAGAAATCAAAGGGAAACCTCTGGCTTATAAGGCAGCTATACAGAGCTTCCCAAAGTTAATTCTGTGTCTTGTTCAAAAACATTGCTGGAGAACACACCAGACTTTTTCAGATTAACTTTTTTGTCCTCCTCTCATTCTTCTGGGTATAGAGAAAGAGAAAACTGAGAAAGAGTGAGGAGGCATAACAGCAACTTAAGCTGACAAAACTGTATTAATACCTGAATCTCTAACAAAAATCCACTGAGAAGTTATGACAGGAGGTAGGTTTGAAGATTACAGCCGTGTCTCAGTTCTTCATCAATAACACAAAGACAACACAAGCTTTTTGATTAATGTTTGGGTAACGTACAGGATGAGAACAGAAAGAACCTAAAGAACCTATCAGGCTTATTAAGAGCAGAATAATTCTACTCAGTATTTAGACTGATGTCACACATGCATTTACAGAAAGAATTCCACAGATAAAACACTGAATGACAATCCAATTCCACCAGACTAAAGGAGTCAAGGATCCAATGGGAGGAAGAGTTCGGAATTAAGAGGGGGGGGAGTGGGGGCAAAACACTGATTTAATGACAAGCTTCATTCTCCTATTTCCCCATTTTCCATGTTTATGTAAAGTGTTCAAGACCAACTGCAAGGTCCTACTTATGGGTCAGAGCAATCCCAAACACAAGCACAGGCCTGGTGAGGGATGGAATGAGAGCAGCTTTGAGGGGAAGGACTTGCAGTGTCCAGCCCTGGGTTCCCCAGCACAAGAAAGACATGGACCTCCTGGAGTGGGTCCAGAGCAGATCAGGAAAAGGACAGAGGATCAGAGCAATTCTGCCATAAAGACAAGCTGAGAGAGCTGGGGCTGTTCAGCACAAAGAAGAGAAGGCTCTGGGAAGAGCTTAGAGCACTTTCCAGTACATAAAGAGGACTTAGAAAAAAGCTGGAGAGGGACTTCTGACAAGGGCATGTAGAGACAGGACAAGGGAGAATGGCATTAAGCTGGAAGAGGGGAGGTTTAGAAGAGGGACTAGGAAGACAATCTTTACTGGGAAGGTGGTGAAGCACTCAAACAGGCTGCCCGAGTTGTGGATGTCACATTATTGGAAGTGTTCAAGGCCAGCTTGGATCACAGGATCCACTATCATCCCCCTAAGTGGTTCTTAAACGCTTATAAAATGTTTATATAGACCATGATTCATAATTTTTTCCCAAGGCTCTTTGCATCATTTGTTTTTCACCACACACAATTTTAAATTAACTTCACTGAGCCATTTGATAATTTGACTAAAAAATGAATAATAGACACATTTTAAAAAATAACCTTTTAGTTCTGTTGAGAAATCCACCCTGAAATACAAACCCCATGTCCTGATGAAATAATATGAAGAAAACAAACTTTCCACTTCCCTTTATCAAGAATCTGTGCAAGAACAAGGCACCTCAAATATCAACCTCGTATTTACAAATGCAGCAAGGTAAAGAAAAAACTCAACTGATTATATCCACCTGGTGACAAGTTGCTGTCTGTAATGCAGACACTTTCTTATTCACAGCTACAAAGTGTCTCCAAAGTATATACCTAGCATCACCAGTTCTGGGGAAACAGAACATCAGCTATTCAGAAGAGGCAAGACAACTCTCCTTGAAAGCAGATTACTAACTACTAACCAAACAGTAGGAGCAAACTACAAAAATTTTAACAAAATTTTCTTATTAAGAGAAAATAACAAAAATCATGAAAATATGTTAAGAGAAAACAAACACTTTGGCAGCCTATGTAAGAAGCGAAGTTTTTTATACCTACAAAATATATCCCCAAAGTAACTTCTTCACAATTCCTATTAAAGGAAAAATCACTGCAACCAAACTGTTTAAATGTCAACACGGTTGTTCAGGCTTCTCCCCCTTCCCTCCACTTCTGGAAGGAAGTGCTAAGACAAGAACTTAAATTGATGAAACACACTAGAGAAACTGATTACGTCAAACATATGGAATAAAGAATTCTAGTGGACAATTGCAATTCAGAACTTAAGTGACATACAATGATAAACTCACATGTAAAGCAAGTTTGGCTGTTAGACTAACCGCAAGTAGAACTAAAGGTTAGTCTTCATTTTAAGCATGAACTATAACTTATTTATTGTATTTTCACAGCCTCAAAGAACTGCAGTGACTCATCAAGACTGCCAAATCCTCACCCTGTATTTCAGGTGTAGCACATACCTGAAAGCACAAAGTAGGAGAAATTTTGATCCTTTGCTCTCAGCTGTTAAATGCTGGCCCACATAATGCCCATAAACCTGCACAACACCTCAGCCTTTGGGGTGATACTTGTACCTGGGTAAATGTCACATAAACAGCACACTGACTATCAGTTTCAACCTGAGCAAACGATGATCTTCTGAAGTACCATCTAAGGATCAACCAACACAGTGCAGTGGAACCTCCAAATTAAACTCTGATATTGGCTCTTACCTGCCAACAATGAAACTAAACTAACCAATATCCTCCTCCAGGAAACATATCCTGAGTTCTACTGGTCCTAAATATTCATACCATTATCAAGAAAGTGATAGGAAATAAAAGAAATATTCATGACAGGATGAATTACCAAATCCTCCATCTAGTCAAAAGTCTCAGAATGGTGCAGATATGTGGAAAATTCCAGTCATACACCTGCTAACCAGAGGCTGGGACTGGCTGGGTTTTTTTTCATTACACATTAGCTTACAGCAAGGTTTCATTACCACTGAATTCACTGATCATCTCACTGAACATCACACAACTGACGGTTGCTGCATCCTTCCAAAAAAACCAACAAAAAAACCCCCTCATTTTTCCAATCCTATACATGGAAGGAAAGGGGGAAAAAAGGCTTCCCAAATGGCACAAAAGGAATTCATATTTTCAGCTACATCTTCACTAGACATGTAACAAACTGCTACCCACAGCAGCCTGGCTGAACTGCTACAAGAACACAAACTATAAGAACTTTCAGGTTGTGTTCCTGCCTAACTACCAAAACTATCACAAAGACATCCCAACACAGCAAGAGAACTGTAAAGCACTTTAGAAACCTGACATTACCACCTCACCTAAGGAAAAAAGTCAGTACCTCATCCTAGAAAAACTTGCACTGCATCAGTGTATGCACACATGTGTCTATATGCACACACCACTACAAGCACTGAAGGAAAAGTACCTGGGATTTTAAGGTCCCACTGTGGTTAATAAAACACTGTCTGAAAGACAGGTCAAAACACAGGGAGTGCAGTGCAAAACTGGAATTGAACCTGTAGAATCAGCCACTTGAGTTATATCTTCAAGCTCCAGAGGATTTATGTCACAATTTAAGATTTTAAAAAAAGGAAATCCTCACAGCTGAAAGATTCAGGAAAACATATTAAAAGAAAACATCAGAAATTATCAAACAATTAACATTCTATTTCTAAATCAGAAATCCACAAAGTCTAAAATATAGTTTAAACTATAGTTTAAGATTTTAGTTTATCAAAATTTTAATATTTCATCAACCTATTAATCTACAAATTAAGTTAAACAGATGCATCTTTCTCATTTTACTTTCAAATTCATGGACTTGTTCTGTTGAAATTTACTTTTTTGAAAAAACACACTGAAGTACTCTATTGCTAAAACAACTGAAAAATCTAAACCATAAACAACTCAAGGCTCATTTACCATGATGCCAGTATGTTTTGACAACAATGTTCATTCTTACCTTACATTTAAAAAAGAGACTTTTCTTCTCCTCACTGTCAAATTTATTTTTGGACAAGAAAACTGAAGTTCCACCCACAGCCAACACAGGCATGTCCCCACTATCCTGTATGATGGAGCAAGGACACTCTCCTCCAACCAAAAAAGCCTCTCTGGTAACAGAGTGTGACACACACTACTACTGATTTTTCTTCATGAACACATCTCTACACAATCTTTTTTTCTTTCTTTCACCATTTCATGTTTTCATAGCTAAAACCACCCTAACACAAAACCAAACCTTTCCCTCTTCCCACACCTAGTCTTACTGAAGCTCAAGAAAGGTTAAGCAGTAATTAAATGACCTAAGGACCGAACCCTATGAAATTCAGAACACATTTTTCTGTCATTCCATGTTGCCATTCAACTGTTACCAAAAAGTGCTACTTGTCTTAAAGGCCCTTCTAGGGATAATTTTCTATTACTTCAGTTTTGAGTATTTTACATGAAAGCTTAATGAAAAGACAGTCCTGAATTTCCCACTGCATACTTTTCATTACTTTGAAGCACTCATTTGAACACTTCTGTTAAAAAAAAGAGAAGTCTTTTGCAATTTATAACAGAGAGGATATGAGGAAACTCCTGCGTCAAGGATGTGTTGCCTTCAACACGGTTTTGAATCCCAGATTAAAAATGGAATTTGGGAAAAAAAAAAGCACATCTCTGAGGAATGATGCAATGTGGAATTCCTCTCTTCTGAGTAAATCCACAGCGAAATGCTAACTACCAAACAGTAGGATTTGCTGAAATGTCCTTGCAAAGATCTAAATGCAAGAAAATATGATTTTTTTGTTGGCAGTTACATGTGTAAGGAAAACTAAACAGGGTTACAGAGTGGTTTTGTAAGCAGATCAAGGATGCTACAAATAAAAGCTTCCCACAGTAACATTCCTGATAGTTACTCATTACTTCCAAAGCATTTTCAATCCGAATTCATGAAAAAGAGCTGATAATAGCAACGTTCAGACTACACCTAGATCTTAAATCTACATCCCCATGGATCTCCTCAGAGCTGTATTGACAAAAAATTAATGAAAGGCAAGTAATCATTCGCATAGTAAAATGTAACTAATCCTTTAAGAAAATCATGTATCAACAATGTTACTTTAAAAAGCAAGCTTGGGAACCTATATCCCAGTGGTTTTCATTTCCAGCATTATAATTTTTATTTGAAAACATGTCAACAACTCGCAACTAAAAAGCCTTAATAATAAACAACCTGAATTCAACTCTCAAATAAAATGACTACCTAATGGCTTCTTATAAAACAAAGCAAATATCAGAAAATTTACAACAAAAAATGCAGAATAAGCTGCTTGTGCTGTTAAACTCCCTCAAGAAAAAAAAAAGAGAGAAGCAAAAAAATGTCATATTAAGTCACAACTGGCTACTTTAAGACCTTATTTACTTTCCTCCTATCCTCTACAGTGAGGACAGTTATTAACAGCTCTCCTGTAATGTTACCAACACTCCATTTTAAATTACTTTACCAACCCAGATCTACAGAACATGCTCAATGCATCAATGGGCTCAGGTGGGCACTGTAATGTATCAGAAAGGCAGCAGTTGACATTTTGAGAGTGCAAAGTAATGACAGAACAGTTTTCTGCCCTGTCTATCTACTGAAGACTCTAAACAAAATATCTAAATCCCCAAGTACAGAGGAAACCTCTGTTAATATTCTCAAGTTCTAGCCTTAAGCATAAGAGAACCAGCCAATACAACATAACTCCTAAAAAGGGAACTCATAATGAATTACGGTTTCATAATAAGAGTGTGAGAACTTTCACACATTCCTACAATAGTAAGAGAACAAAAAACTAGATTTAATACATGGAAAAAAGTCACTGTGTTTTTCTAACACAGAATCTGAAGCAACTCAAACTTCCCAGACAGAAAAAGTCAAGTCTCACTGCATGCAAGTATGTGCTAATACTTCTTTGCTCCCTTCGCATCTGCTATGGAATATCAGAAAAACACTCAGTTAAGTTAAAAAATAAAACTAATGTTGTGTATTTACAGATCACAGATAACGTGTGATATGAGACAGATCTACAGGAACAGCACAAAACGCTGCCAGCTCTGTAGAAGACAAGGACTGCAATGAAAGACAGACATTACCAAGCTGTGTTCCCAAAACATACCCTGAAGTACAGCTTGAAACTTTTGATTTTAAACAGGGGTGATATGGATAATAAAACTGGGTGCAGCCACACAGAGGTTGAAGAGAAGACACTGACACATCCACATAAGAAAAACTTAAGATACCTGCACAAGAGAAACCACGTTCACATGTTCAGATTACTCTTAATGCTCTCACCCAGCAAACTGCCTACAGCACACAAAAGCATTCACATCTTCAACTTTTCAAATGAATGCAAAATCCAGCAAAATTTCTTACATCTTCACACTGATCTCTGCAAGTGCTGGATAAGGCAAGGCTCTTGTGATTACAAGAAAAAGAATTAAGGTAAGTACTATTGTTTCAATGGTTTTGCAGGGTTTGGATTGTCTTTAAAAAAGATAAAATCCTGCTTTAAGTTAGAAACAGTAAGGGACACCTTTGATTCATTTACTTCACAAATGAGGCTATCTTGATCTGGATGTTTCCAAAATATTTATTTCTGGTCTCTTAGAATAGATAAAACAGTATTTCTTTTTTTTAAAAAAAAAGTGAGTAAATACATATACCAACACACATAAATATTTATATACACATATACAGATTTATCTCTACACTCAGAGTACTGCCTAACACAAAAGTACTTTCCACTCGAGTGTCTGAAATAAGTTCTGAGCTTGTCTAAACCAGAGCAGCAAGGGCAGAAATACTTTCCATGGAATTTAATATATTTTCAATACACACCTGACAGAAACAGAATTTCAAAGCCATTTAAAAATAAATTGTTCAAACTAATAAATAAATGAATTCCTATCCATTCTTACCAAAGGCTGTATCCATATTGCAAGGCCCTAAACTGATTTTAATTTCAAATATGCCTTGGAACAAAGGTATTACAGGTACCTTTATCTTCTCAGAAGTCTATTTAATTTTGCAAAATAGACACTAATCATTATTTTAGTTTATTTTTAGTCTCTCATCTGCGAATTTCAGCATATTAGTAAAACACATAAACCTAAAAGCGTGCCTTTAGAACACAGAGTAGCTGCACTGGTCTGTTTCTGAGCAAAAAGGCATCACAATGTAGGGAATGAAATGTTTATGTAAGGGTAACAGTGTTCCACAAAGACCAAAACCAGTTTTTCTACCACTATCTTTATTGATTACCACCTCCAGATGTAGAATTCCTGTCAATTCCATGGGCAGAGAAATTGCCACAAAGGCAAATTCTGCAAGACATGAAGCAGCAGCTAGGCAAGGTTAAGACAGAAGCTTCCCAAAAGAAATAGCCTGAAGACAAACTACACAAAAGAAAAGTGCAAGATCCACTGGAGAGGGAAAAGTTACTATGATACAATCTTACATTTATTTCTGGTTAATTCCCTCCCCATAAACATGCTGATAATTTGAGTTTCTTCCACTGCTGCTTTATGATTATGTTTTTGGGCTTTGCACACTGCTATCATTAAGCACCACCGTTGTCTGGGGTATTGCAACAGAATAATCAATACATATATACCATATGCCTCCCTGAAATTCTTGGTATCAGCTACTGTTGTTTGTTGATTCAAAGAATAAACATTACTTCAACTCCAAGAATCAAAAGCATTATTTTAGAAAATGAAACAAAAAAAGCCCAAGCAAACAAACAAACCAACTCCCTCATGCGTGACTCGGTTTTTGCTGAAATAAATAAGCAACTTGAGCAGCAACATTTTTGGTGAGGAGGCCTGACAATTTCTCAAGTAAAACATGAAAAAAAAGAATTCCCAAGTACAACATGAGTAAGAAAGTTAGCTGCCTACAGCTTTCAGTCATCCCTAAATCTTTCTTACTAGGGATACTGTTTCTATTTCAAAATCAATTAAGGTAAATCCCCCAAACACTTATCAATAGCCCCTTCCTAAAGGCGACAATTTGACCACCCATTTGTCAGGCATCTGAGAAGCTGCTGAAAAACACAGGTTAGGTGGTCTGTCATTGCAAGTGTTGCCACAAGTACACCGAAGAATGCATAACAGTATCTCAATTCAACAACTTTTTATAATAATACAGGCTCCAGTTCTGCAAGTAGGTCAGCAGAAGCGGGCCTTGCGCTGGCTTTGAGCCTGAGACTTCAGAGGGTCTTTGGGCTGATAGAAACGTCCAGTGATATGAGCACAACTGCAGAACTGCAAATATAAACTGAGTTGTACAGATAACATGAAAACAGCTGAGACAGACACAATATGTCTGCGGCGAGCCTGGGAGTCCTTTGAACATTTAATTAGAACAATTCTTTTCTGAAAGGTTTTTTCCGGTACAGTTGTGAGCTATTGCAAACCTTCAAAATACCTAACTGGACTTCTGAAGGAGTAAGCCTAAAATTAAATATGGCATCTTAAAAACTATCCCAACATTTCTGGATACCTTTACGAGATATAAAAAAAAAAACAACAACCACTCAAGAACAAAATAAGTAATTTTCAAAAGCTATTCCCACTGTATACAAATAAAGCTGCACAAAGTGGGACGGCACATATTAACATAGTGGTAATTAACACACAAAAACCCCAACAAGCCATCCAACTGGAGAAATCCCGTTTTCTCGAGGACAATAACAGAGAGTATCTGTGGCCAAACTACACGCAACTACCCCTGCCACACACGTCGGGCAAGGGAAGAGGGCTGTCCAGCCTAAAATAAATCGCTACAGAGAAGCCCTAAGACACAACTCCGAGAAGGAGCGGCGCGATGAACTGCAAGAATTAGATGAAAGAGCCACGAACGTTTTTCGTACATGGAAGCCGGGGCGCTGGAAGCCGAGGCCAGAGGAGTGGCCTACGTGTTAACAGTGTTTACAGCGGGCGTGAACGAGCCGGTGCTGGAAGATTTCATTGAGATCGTCGGGAAAGCGCCTCGGCAGGGCCTGATTTCCAGGCGTCGCCCGGGCCTACGCGGCCCCAATCACTCCACCTCAGTAATGGCGTTCAGGGCGAAGCGAAGCGAGAACCAGGGGAGGCGATGCCGGTGCAGCGCTGCGGGGACGCACCGGGCCCTCCTCACCGGGGGAACCCGGCCGGAGGGGCCCTGGCGGGGCGGTCAGAGCCCCCGAGGGCGCCGGGCGCTCCCCCCCGCCGGCAGCCGGGGATGAGGAGCCGTCAGCCATTTTCCCTCGCCCTCCAAAACACGGCGATCCGAGGCCGACACGCCGGGGCTCCGAGGGAGGCGCTGCCGTCGCCTCACGCCCCGCGGGTCCCGGGGAGCTCCGTCCTCCCCCCCAGCCGCGCCCCGGCCCGCGGAGCCCCATCCCCGGGGAGCACAAACAGCTGCCCGGCCCCGCCCGGGCACCGCTCTGCACTCACCCCCGCACCGCTTCCCCTCGTCCCGTGGCGGCTGCTGCGGCGGCCCGGAGCCCTCCTGGGCACTGCCTCATGCCCGGCGGCCGGCGGGGCACGGTCTCATGCCAGGCCGCAGCTCTGAGGGGGCGGCTCCACTTCCCCCGGTTCCCACTCGGTTGCGCTGCAGCGGGAAGCAGGAGGGCAAATCCGGCGCCGCTGCCCGCGCTCCGGGTGCCGGCCCTGAGCGCTTCTCTCTCTCTGGGGCGTTTTTCCTGCGTCACCAGCTGCTGCCCGGCGGCGGCGGCGGCGGCG
>VWYI01011162.1:167471-259661 GCA_013399455.1 Anthoscopus minutus | reverse complement strand
TGCTCCGCGTCGGTTGGGCGCGCGCGCTCTCCATTGTGGCCCGCGCCGCGCCGCCGGGCGCGCGCCGGGGCCCGGATGATGACGTCAGGGCGGTGACGATGGTGACGTCAGCGCGGCCGCCTCCCGCCGCGCGTCCTACGCGACGGGACCGGGAGCGCGGGTGGCGGCGGCGGCGGCAGCGGCTCCGTCCCTCAGCGCCCACAGAACTGGCTCCCGGTCCGCGGACAGCGGCGCTTCTGAAAAGCTAAACGCACCTTTCGTTCTTCTTGCACGCTCCCCAGGGCAGCGGTCACAGCACCGGGCCTGGCAGAGCTCAGGATGCGCTCTGAGCACATGGCGTGGCCCTTGGGGTGTCCTGCGCAGGGCCAGAGTTGGGGTCTCCCGTGGGTACCTTCCAGATCTCGATATTCTCTGGTCCTTTTTCTTTGATACGTCTGCATTTACATGGCCACAGTATGAGATCGGTAGAACCCCAATGTATGTACGTGCTTTATGTAGCGACCAGGAGGACTTCAAGCCTGGATTTAAAAACCTGGAAAAACGTCTTGTGGCAGGACAGAAGTTTGGCAGATACAGGGAACTGGGACTTCAGGAGTACCTGAAGTAGTGCTTAAAGTTTTGTTGAGTCTGTATTCGAAGATCAAAGTATCATTTTAACAACTTAATTCAATCACTTCAGAGCAGGAGATGAAAGACACAGAAGGAATTTAGGCTCCACAAGTTGGAATTTGCTCGAGAGGCTCAGGCCAGCAACCTGAACTCTTGGGCAAAATGTTTTAAGTTTTGGACCACAAAAAAGACTAAAAAGACAATTGCTCATTGCAGGAGTTGGAACCACATCGGGTGGGTATTTTTCAGTAAAAAGCCCAGAGCTCAAAACCAAGTGGTAATAAGTTCTAATATTTCCGAATTTAGCAAAGTTATTTGTTTTTTTGCTGATCATTAGAGGATATTATTTGGAATGGAAATCTGAACTATGTTGCTGTGTTAGCCACTCAGTAAACAAAACAAGGGATGCAGCTGCTTTATCACTGTACAAATGCAACAGTTTGTTTACTGAAGGATTAGCTTTATGTGTATTTTCTTCAACAATAAAAGCAAGCCATAACCATGCTGAAAGTCTGCAAGTGTAAGTCTTTCTTGTTTGGGCTAGAAATACATGTAATCATATCAAAACAGCCCTTTTGTCTGTGTGACTTTCATGCTTCTGGGCATGTTATTGTGGCCTTCTTTTTTGCCCCTTATCAACTACTTTCAGCTTTTCCTCCTATTTCCCATTTATCTACTTTGTTTTCCATGAAAAGCGTTTAAAATAGCTGCACCTATAATGCTTGTACCTTCCCTTGCCACCACAGTATTCTCCCTCAAGCCTTTCACTGTTTATGGTAACTTACAGAGGCACAGCAAGACCTCAGACAATTGTAGTTGCCTATATTTTGACTCTTATTTTAAAAAATAAACTGCTGTGTTTCTTAATGGTAATTTCTTTTTATTGTTAAGTATACCCTGTTTTAATGTCAGGCCAAATACTGTGTTACTTCTTGCTACCATGGCTTTTTTTGGCAGAGCCAAAGAGGAACACATCCGTGGATTTTTATAATGTGGGCAATTGTCCACCAAGAAGTTGACTGCTAGTTCACATAAAATCAACAACAAAAAAAAGATATGAACAGTAGTGGTGGAAGCAATGGTGGCACAACTTGTAACAAGTATTCCCTCTTGTGAAGAAGCATTCCTTCAGCCAAGAGAAGGAGTGGAAGCTTTGATTATTTTGATTGAAACCTTAGGCTTGGAACAGATGAGAACAGATTTCTCTTCAACTACCCAAGACCTTTAGTGGTACTTTTCAGGTCTTAGATTCTACTTCATGTGCAATTTGCAGAAGCACAGCAATACTAGAGGAATTTTGCATTTGCATGGGGAAAAAAACCCAAAAGTACTGTTGTTTATATCTGACCTCCTGCTTGGATTAAAGGTGTGTTCTGGAGTGCCTTGACAGACCAGCAGTTGCTGAAGCTCTGCTAATCAAAGGTCACGATAGGCTGAAGCACACAGCTATTTATGGCGCCAAGTAAAAGGAAATATTGGGTCTGAAATGACCCTGTGGGGTTCCTGAAACAGCAAACTGCACACGGGCTTCTGGCTGGGGAATTCTTCCTGTTCCCCCAAACAAGAATCCATGCCTGCCCCTCTTTGCTCAGGCTTCTGAGGGCATTGCTGTGGCTCACCTTGTGCTGCCTTCTTCTTCCTGAAAAGGTTCACACACCCCAACACAGCAAATAAACGTTACCAATTTGTCTTTGTGTAGCAGCTGTGGAAACACAAGTCTACAAGCGAGGTAAATTGCTGATTAAAGAATACCCATGAGATGAAGACAGAAGTCAGTCAGTAACCATTCACAAATCTGATTTAAGTGCTCCAAAGTAAGCATCCACACAAAGAATTCTGACAGAATTCTGGTTAATCCCGTGCTATACACAACTGTTGGTATGATTAGAAATGCTTATCTGACATCTTTAATTCAGTGTGGAAATGTAGGGAAGGGAAGCATTTCCCTGAAGGCTTCCCTGTCCAGCACTGCAGCTAGCCCATCAAACAAAAAATGAAACCAGTTGTGAACTAGCTGAAAATGAAAAACAAAACATTATGGCGAAAGAATTACATAGAATTTAGACAATCTCTATGTTAATGGGTGTGTTTCTCTCCAGTTCTTAAACTCTGGTTGACGCTGCACTGCTCCCTGAGTTAACAAAAATGAAACTTGCAACACTGCTGATGCAGAGTAAAGCTGTGGGGTTTTGCAATGGGGTAGCAAAAAGAGGAATAACAGATGGGAGAAAGAAGAATTTTTCCATAAATCCACAAAAGATCTTTTTTTTGTCCTGGTTCAGCCCCTTGGATGCTGCATCACGGAGTGTTCACCAATGCTCAGAAAACAAGTTGTGTGACAGTATTTACATATAAATAAACATTCAAAATTGGGAAAATCCCATTATAATGATGTATCAAAAAGTTGTAAAAGCTCTCCTGGAGTGATGCTCTCCTTTTTGTTGCAAATAAAGGTCAGAAATAGATATTTCATTTTAGTTTCTCCTGAGGTGACTGCTTTAATTACCATTCCTCACATTAGTGTAAGACTTCTTTTCATAGTGATGCTTTCCATCTTTCAACTTTTGTTCTCTGATTGTAAGAGATATTAACAGTGATGTTGGAATGGGTATAATGTCACTCTTTAAAGACTCATAGAAGCAGTTCAATCCAGTTTGTGCTCCATACTACAGGTACAAAAGAATGGTTGCTTAGACAGAAATCATAGAAATTTTATAAGAAAAATATTTTATAGGGACCCATGGTCTCTCACATTGAGGAAAGGATGTTATCTGCTTAGAAACAATTCTTGTGATAAGAGAAACATGGTGTGGCATTTTCATGTTATTCATTTAGCTGTGCATGGATGGGTTAAGTGAACAGCATGAACAGAAATTCTCAGTGTGCCTACCAAATGCTCAGAAGATATTGCAGAGACCATTTGTCAAAAAGTCTGTTTATAGGCTAAAAGAATATCTCGCCTATCTTTTGGAGAGGGAGCAATTCAAAATATTTTTTCTGTCTAGTTCATTCCCAGCTGAACTGTCCTCAGATAAACCATGTGGTGTCCATGTGAAAAGCATCCATCTCGTAGGACTTGGGCAGAGTTCAAAAAATTGATTTGACAACCATATGGTCTTCTTCATCCACATGAATCTTGAAGAAGTTTGACTTCCTTCCAGCCTTAAGAGTAGAATGAGGGAAGAAGGGAAACTATTCTTAAAACTTGTCAATGTTGTTCTAAATGTGCCAGATGAGGACATTGTTCAAAAAAAAACCAGCAAGAAATTATGTAGATTTGTGAACTACTGCAATTTCCTCAGCTTTTCTAAATGCCTCTCTGCACACAGAGTGTTTGTCATTGCACTGTTAGGGATTTGAGGGAGCCTGTTGTTCACAAACCCCATCCATCTCACAGCCATTTTCTCCTCGGTAGAGTTTGTATACACGAGCGTTGCTATGGGTGCAGCAGAACGGAAGCAGCTTGTTTTCCTCGGGCTGAGCATCCTACACCCTCCCAGCCCTGATCTCCCTCCAACCCTGAATTATATCCCTCATGTGCTGGAGTGCTGCTTTATGTTGGATATGCTGGGCTAGTCAGGAGCTTAATTAGCTAATAGCAAGCAGGAGGAATAATAACTGGGTTGTACTTCCCTTTCCAACAGTGGGCATTTCTTTGGTATTTCTTCCTCCTCTTGCTAGCAGTCTTCCTAAAATTTTGTAGGAATTAGTATCTCTTTGACAGGCCTTTTTCCTCATGCAGGGTTTACTGAAATTGGCTGAAAGAATCAAGGGGAACCAACAGGCAGAGGCAGAGCCAGACAACGGGATCATGTGAAACCAGTGTCATTAAGAAACCATGAGAAGTTTTGAAACTTCAGAACAGGGTAGTCTGAAAGGAGAAGGGCTGCTACTACAATTTTGGAATGGAAGAAGGAAAAATAAAGGTGTGATCAGAAACAATAGGAAAATATTATTTAAGAGTAAACCACAGATTTTGAAACAAAAATGCTAATAGGATTTTAACAGAAACACAGATCCATTCCAGGTCTTGTATCAATGGTTTTATGTGAGCTTTATAAAAATAGCTTCTGAGAAATGCTTAAATCTAAAAATATTTACAGGAAGGAAGTGTGCAATATTTTGTAAAGCTAGGGTTTTTTTCTTCCATGTGACTAAAGATTTTCTTTCTTCAGTCTTAAGAGGGATTTCATAGAGTAGCATGCAGACTTAGTAGGATTTTGGAACCTTTAGTTACATGTTTTCACTCCACTCTTTCCTTTTTTACTTTGTCCGGAAGTTTTTCTCAACTATCTATATCTTATTGCCAGTTACCTGCAAAAATACTTCCCATTGTCCAAAAAAAATCATTATTTCTCTTTTGATGAAATGGTGCAGTAAGCAAATGTCAGTTTTCATGGATGATTTGTAAAGACTGAATTTTGATAACTACTATTGCTGTTCCATTATGTCTCTGTGACAGGTTACTTCAGAACATAATGCAGATTAACTACATGCCATGCTGTATTTTATGTAGCTCTATAGCCTTTCTGAGAGATTTCATTGAAATATGTTGGATAAATGTGAAGTAACTTGTACTAGGACTTTTGCAGCAGTAGTGTTATTTTGGCTGGAAGGTTCACAGTAGCAATAATGTTTGAGCAATTGCTATGTCTTTATAGCCAGAATAGTGTAAGGCAGTAAGCAAGCCAGAACTTGTAAAGAGGGGCAATATCTTTTATTAGATCTGAAAACAGGCTTGTATGCATCAAAGCTGGTCTGTTTTTACTAGACATATCAGTTGGTCTACTGAAACAATATTTAAGTAGATCCTTTATCATCCAGAGGCATTCTGCTTATTTCAGCACACACTTCTTTCCCATTTTTCTATACCATTATTTTGGGAAGGTAAATATAATTCAGCATCAAAATATGTGGAAATAACATCAGTGGACAAAAGGAAAGTTTATGCTGTAAACAGAGCATTATTTCTGTCGTTTGACTTTTTTGGATATCATGTAAAATGCTCTTAGGAAGTTCAATTGACTTGTCACTACTTTTATAGTTTGCGCTGCTCTCAGTTACAAATTGAGACCAAATGGACAAATCTTATATCTACAAGATAATTTTCTTTTTGAAATCTAAGTGACTGTAGTTCTGGAGTTCTTCTGCTTTTAAACTTGTTGCTGGTTATTTCCTAGGTTAAAATGAGAGTCAAATTTCATATCAAAACCTCCCTTTAATTATTTGCTTTTTCCTTGTGTTTGCATTTTAGATGCACATGCAGTAAGACATGGTTAGATCTACTTCTGTTTCTTTAAATCTGTAACAGAAAATCTTAACGTCTTTAACAGAAATATAAAACAGAACAAAAATGGACAAAATAATGTATTTTAACTTCCCAGAGAAAAGGTAATTATTCCTTTATTTTCTGAAATGATAGAAAAATTCTAAATTCATCCATGTTTTGTGTTCTTTTTTTTTCTCTGAAGAAGATGGACCAAATTGCCAGCAGTTCTTAAGGATTTTAATTTGTGACTACACATCATTACAAAAGACTAATTCCTTATTCTTCTCAGGTGGAGAATCCAACTGAAGTGCACAGATTAATGTCACTAATAGTATTAATTTCACCAAGTCATAGTAAACTTTGACGTTTTCTTTGAACCTTAATTTGAGAAATGTTATGAGTATCAAAACCATATGGCTGAAAGATTGCAGCCAACTGCACGGCTCCAGCCTCTACTTAGTGGGCTATATCCATCATAAGTCTGTCTCTATTTCAAAGGAGAGTGAGGCTCCTAACATGGTAAATAATACTCATTTCAGCTGTATCCAGCTGGCTGGGTTGTGACCACCTGCAAATGGGACACCTTGTCAGAGGTGGTTCCATGGCATCTCTGAGCAGACCATGGGGAAAGGCAGCACTCCCTGAGCACAGCTTGCCCCATTCCACCTTTGCCCTCCAGAGCTGCTTTCCTTTCTCCAGTAGCTGCAGAGAAAAAGTGAATTGCTACATAACTTTCAGCCTGGCAATGTTAGGTGAAACAAAATTTGACTTCTCAACAAATGGGGTGTGTGTCCAGAAGTGAGTTTTGCAGCTTCAAGCTAGATGAGCAATGGCCTGCTTAGCCAGGAAGAGCCCTGTGTTGGGTTTGTGGGGCCAGGTTTTGGTACCAAGGGGCTGCAGGAGTGGCTTCTGTGAGAAGCTGCTGGAAGCTTCCCCTGTGTCCTGTGGAGTCAAAACCAGCCAGCTCAGACAGACCAGCTGGCCCATCAGCAGTGGTGGGAGCACCTCTGGCTTAACATAGTTAAGAGAGGGGAAAAAGCCTTGTTGTTCAACAGCCAAAGAGGAGAGTGAGGAGATGTGAGAGCAACAGTCATGCAGACACCAAGGTCAGTGAAGAAGGAGGGGTAGGAACTGCTCCAGGTGTTGGAGCCAAGATTCCCCTGCAGGCCTCCCCATGGAGGGCAGGGGGATGCAAAGATCCACCTGCAGCCCATGGAGGACCCCATGCTGCAACAGGTGGATACCCAGAAGATGCTGAGACCCCATGGGAAGGTGCACTGGAGCTCCTGGCAGGAGCTATGACCCCATGGAGAGAGGAGCCTGTGCTGGAGCAGGTTTGCTGGCAGGACTTGTAAGCCCATGGGGGGGACCCATGTTGAAGCAGACTGTTCCCAAAGGACTAAACCCTGATGGAGGGTCTCACACTGGAGCAATTAATGAAGAACTGCAGCCCATGGGAAGAACCCATGTTGGAGCAGGGAAGAGTTTGAGAAGTCCTCCCTCTGAGGAAGAAGAAGTGGTAGAAAAAATGTGCAGTGAACTGACTGCAGTCCCCATTTCCTGTCCCTCTGTGCTGCTTAAGGGAGGAGGTAGAGAAGATCAGGAGTGAAGCTGAGCCCAGGAAGAAGGGAGGCGTGGGGGGAAAGTGCTTTTCAAGTTTTGGGTTTATTTCTCATTACCCTACTCTGATTTGATTAGTGATAAATTAAAGTAATTTCCTGAAGCCGAGCCTGTTTTGCCTGTGACAGTAACTGGTGAGAGATCTCTGATCTCTGCCTGTCCTCATCTCACACATGAACCTTGTGGTGTATTTTCCCTGCCCTGCCCAGCTGAGTAGGGGAGTGACAGAGTGGCTTTGGTGGGCACCTGGCCCTCAGCCAAGGTCAGCCCACCAGTTTCCCTCAGGCAGCACACAGACAGCAAGGGGGTCACAAACTGCCTGGGCCACAGCAAGAGGAACGTGCTGCCCATAGCATCAGAAGTGCTCAGGGAGCAGATTTAATGATTACTGCCCGTAGTGGGCTTCAAGGCTACTACTTATCTGTTTTACCAGACCTAGATGAGATGCCACAGCAGCCAATGAGAGAGAAAGATGGGGTGAGAAAAGTGACGAGGTAATGAGAGTCTGACCACAAACAATTCTTTCCAGGAATGGTTTCTTTAATTTGTCCTAAACAATGGGCTACACTGTCCCAAGTATTACCTACGTAGTACTTGAAAACCCTCCTTCTAATAGGAAACAGCTGTTTGATTGAACCACATTTATGGCCTCTGCTTAGTGTTTGTGAACATTTGTGTGATTCCAGCTTTGGTCAGATGTTCTTCTGGCTGATCTTCTAAGTGAGTGTCTGTCCTGCACACACTGTTGTTCATTTCCCTCCCTGAAAGGCTTAATTCATTTTATCAGTGAGTAGAAATTACAAGACAACCATTGCCTCATGTGTAGATTGAAAATTTTGTGTCCAAATTGTTCTTAGAAGCCATATATAAATTTATTCTTCAAAGAATTGCTTTAAAATGTTCATGGGGACTCTGGGAATGCAGGACTTATCACACTACACACATTTTTCCAGTGTAGAATCTTAGAGTTGCCCTAAGAATGCTGGATTTAGATGCTGATGGTGCTTGCAAGAGCAAATAAATTACAGATTGGCTCCATCTCATGTTTTGGGGTGACTTTATGATGCTTGTATTTTCAAATTGTGTGTTTTGTTTATGTTATATATTAAGTTCTGCACTTTTAAGACTGGTTATGAGAGCGAAGAGGAGAAAGAAGAAGCACGTAGTTTGTTTTTAGAAACAGCTTTTATTTCTTTACAGCTTTTTTTGGACTGTGTTGTTTGCAGCACGGACAGACAGCGGGACAGAGCTCTCCTTTGCTTTTAGTTAGTTTTTAGCTAGCTGGGGCAGGGAAGTTCTCTGGACTGTGGTTTTTTTTTCTTTTTCCTTGGATCTGTTCAATCCTGCTCTGGACTGAAAACCCAGCACACCCCAGGAGCTCACACCTGTGCCCCACCAGGGCCTGGGCCTCGGCACTCTTCAGCACCTGAGAGATTGATAAGAGACTGAGCGAGCCGAGCTGCACCTCACGGCAAGGACTTTTCTGGATTTGCTATTTTTTTGAACAACGAGAGGTTTCATTGTTTAATATTATTCCATTTTTATGCTTGTGGATATTTTGTTTGTTAAATAAACAGCTTTTTCCACTTTCCTTCAAGGAAATTTTTTTTTCCGAACCACCTGGGGGAGGGGCAGCTTGAATCTGTTTTTTTTTTCCCTGGAGAGACCCCATTTGGAGGTTTCCTCTCAAATTTGTCCTAAACCAAAACATCTTGTATATGTCAAGAATTCATCAAGATCATACCTGGTTTTTTTTCAATTTCTGTGTGTGGCTGATCAGTATTTGTATATCTTTAGTAGTGTGCAAAGGTCATCCTTCAAAGTTATACAGATGCCCTCAATGGCAAAATTTAGTATCAAGTGTTTTAAGTAGTGTCAGTATATCTTACTACCTGGGATAAGTACCTGATTAATTCAAAACTCTCTGGAAAAGAGTTTTCTCAAATTATTTCTTTATCTTCTGGAGGGAATATTGTCTCCTAATTATTTAATTTCATACTGAAAGAACAAAAAGGGAGATGACAAATTGAGGATTGCTATTGTGACGCTACTGAAGTTAACTTGGAGCACATTTGCAGATTTCATGTTGTCTCCATATTATACAGAGACAGCAACAGAAGCAGAGAAACAAGAAAGGCATTGTTACCTTCCTTGTTTCCTTTTCTTGTGTTTGTGAAAGACCATCTAAATTTCTGATTAATAATATTTATACTCATATTGGCTGGATACAAAAATATAATGTAATAAAAATATTCTGATTTTCAATGAATATTTTTTGGAATATCTCTAATTTCATATACAGGACATGGCGCACTGAATTTTGAACATGCTAGAAAGAAGAATTATTCTTGCTAAATCCCTAATTTCTTTATCTGATGAAAGAAAAATACAAGCTAAAAGTTGTAGCTTATATAAAACCTGAAGCTTAATAAATATTACAATTACCTACATAACTGTTTCCCACATAGCTGTAATACCCCAGCATATTTTCCTCTCTTCTGACACATCTCTTAAGGAAGTTTCTCTCACTAAAACCACTGGGGAGTAAAGGGAAAAAAATTACTTACCATTAAGTGCATTACTCAGCTTCTATGAATTCAAAATTTTAAAGCCAGCTGTCTTGTACACATAAAAAAGAGTATTTTTCTTGCTTAAGTAAACACCGCATATTCACTTAGGAAACAACTGCATATTAGTGTGGAAATATCATTTAAAACACATAACAAATGAAAGTATATCATCAGCCTTGCAGCTTGTCACAAAGCACTCACTGCCTGATCAGCTCACCCAAGATGTGGAAAATTTCAAAGACAGGAAGCAATATCTCCTCCCAGATTCTCACTGCACTAATTAGCTCTGACTTGCTATTCCTTCCATGTATGCAGAGAATTTCGACTTCATAGAGATTCCTAGCTCTGCAAGATGAAATAATCTGTGAATTATGTTTTGTACAGCAGAAATGGGTTATGTATTCAACACAGGCAAATTACAGTTAAAAGATCCATCCTATGGTAATCAAAATATGAGCTATCAGTGTCAATTTTATTAGAAATATTAAATAAATATATAGAAGTGTTTAATGCAGTGGTACAACTACACAGCTGTTCATATAGGAATGAATGTGAGAAAACCTACAAAATCTTCAGTGTAGGTTCTCCCTGCCATACATGTGTGTGTATGCAGTGTGTTGTTAAATGATGGACATATTGTGCATGCTTAATTAAAAACTAAGAAATAACTATAAAGTATAGTATGGCTTTTCTAGCACCTTAACAAGGCATAGATATATTGATTGTGGAACATCAGATAAAGGTAGTAGGGGTTATTTTGCTGCAGCTATGAGGCTTGTAGGGAGAGGAAATAATTTTCTAACATGCCAAGTGTCATAGCTGAGGAATTCAGAAAATATCTCAGACACACAAAGCCATTGTTCTGAAATAAAAGTAACAGATTTCAAAGATCTGGGGGTTGGACTGGATGATCTTTCAAGATTCCTTCCAACACAAACTATTCCATGATTCTTTGAGTCTGTAAGATAAAGATGAATGGAGGATGAATGGCTCAGAGTTTAGCTGGGTATGTACCAATTTGATTATTTGGGTTAGTTATAGTGCTTAATAGTGCAGGTGATGGGTCCCTGTGAAGAATGGAGCTCCTCAGTGCAGATGCATGATATATGGAGAAATTTCAGGCTTGCTCCCTCCTGGAGCAAAACTCTATAACCTGTACAGCATGGAGAGGCTAGCAGTGGGCAAGAGGGTTTATGAAATGTCAGAAATATATCTCTGAAAAGCCTCTTATTTCTGAGATTGTGCAGAGTTATAAATGAGTCCATAGTTACCAGGCTCACCCTCAGGAGGTTTCCCCTGAGGGTCCAGACTGAAGGATTAGGATGAAATGACCCTTTTGAGAAACAACCACTGACTGCCAAGTAGGTGTTTCTTCCCCTAAGGGCATTTTGTGTGAATTCTTCCTGAGTCACAATGGTTATTTACTTGACTTTCTTGCAGTCATGCACTGGAGGAAACATACCACATTCTTGGACACTCAGGGATAGGATCCAAGACTGTCCTGCTGTAGTTGGTATTTCCTCTGCAGTGCTGGTGGGCAGGAGCTGCTGATTTTCACATTGTTTGACTGGATGCAGTCTGGATGTGACTGGCTTGCTTTAGACTGTGACTTTTCTTCTGCTCACACCCTTGGTGGAACTGAAGAATGGTTTGAAGGCAAGGCTGGACAGCTCTGTCCATCTTTCCAAGAAAAGCTCCTCCTCTGTGGAATGTTAAACTTAGTGATTTTCTGCATAGATTAGAAGGCAAGGCATGCAGCAGTTAGAAGTGTATCACCAACTGGAACTCCTCACACTGTCTCTTTAAAATAAAACTTATCACTTTAAAGAGCTATTTCTGCTTGAGACTGAAAGTAAAACAAAGGAGTTTGCTTAAACCACCAGCTTCACTCCTGCTGTATTTTTGTCAGTGGTGAAACTTATGAGAACAGTATATAACATGAAAATAGTCCACCTTCCCAATAAGAAATGAGATAACGCAGGAGGAAAGCTCATAAATAACAAATGCCAAGGGTAAATATCTCTAGTGCAACCAAAAAGAAGATTTGTTTCATTTTTCTTTACCCTGAAAAATTCATTGCAAGATCAAAAAAGGAAATGCACCAGGTTTTGCCTTTTTATTAACAAAAGCATTAAAAAACCATAATGTGATGGACTTGCAGATGATTAAATTGCCTCTCTTAAAACATAAAAGCTCAAAATGTTAGGTACTGGGGAGGAACTGAAGAATAAACAAACAAACAAAAAACCACAGCATGCCTCTACATGGTGGAGCAGGGCTCTGAGAATCTTGGTTTGAAAGTGGATGAACATTTGGAAGATCCAAGAAGTTGTCTTAACAGATGGGATCTGGCTTGGACAGGGGAATAGTATTATGAAAATATAAACATTTAAATTTTTATGCTGTGTTAGGAGTGCATTCCAGTTTAAACAAAAATCCAAATGATCTTCAACAAATGTACAACAAACAGATCATGAAATCAAAATCAAATAATAGTTGCAATTTTTTAAAAATCATTCTCTGAATTCATTTATTGCCTCTAGGAAGGCTGTTTTATACATGAAGATGTTTCTCATCCTTAAAGACCAGTTTAAAATGTTACACCAAGAAAAGCTGCTAAATAAAGAAAAAGTACTAGAAAAAAAGGGTTCATTTCTTTCTTCTCTGTTGACAAGGAGGATATAGTATAAAGAACATTGTCTAAGACCTAGAAAATTGAATTTCTGCGAGTCTGACTGCTAAGATCATTCAGTCCCCAAAGCCTGTGGGAAGATTATTCAGCCATGAGAAGACTGTGTCACTGTTTTCATATCTTATCTGAGGAGCCAGCTCAACTCATGAGCCTTTGCAAAAACTGGAATGTGCTACAGGGATGCCAAAGTGACTCTTGAGTCTGCAATAGTTCTGCCACTGGATTTTCCTGTCCATGGTGTCAGGCTCAGGCTGTCCTAGGTAGTGAAGAGCTGGTGGCATAAGAAATATATTGTGTGGATAATGTTGGTGCTATTAATCCTCTTTTTGTTATAACCTAAACCCCATATTATTAGCTGACACGTGGTGAATGATTCCTAATTTGTTAATCTAACATGATTTAAAGGGATGATAAAAATAGCGTCTTGCTTTACAGACATTCATTTATGGAAATAAACTTTATCTAGTGCACAAAAATTAGGGTAGATAATTCCAGGCTTAGATGTCATACACCCCAGTTCTTCAAACTGATGTCTTTTAAAATACAATATTAAGAGGCTATGATTCTATAATATGTTGTATTTGGTGGTTTTACTGAATCTTTGCAATAAATATTGATTTAGGCAATTAAATCTCCTGAGATAAAATTAGGCACTGAGGAAAAACTCTGCCTACAAAACCAAAATCAGATATATCTATAAATATAATGATGTTTGTATTAAAGGTATAGAATGGTAATTTTCTGATGCTTTATTGAATATTTTTATTCTATTTGGAAGCTGGAGATTTCAGAAGTTTTTGTAGGAAGCTTAGAACTGCAATGATGGCTGAGCTAAGTCCCTGAGTCTTCAGGAGTTCAACTGCTTTGATCTGTCAGATCTGACTTCCTGGGTACAATCTGAGGACAAAGGTTTGGGTTCTGCATCAGGACCATGCTGCCCATCAAATCTACCAGCCATGTCCAGGACATACCTGAGAACACCACTGACACAAAACCAGGAGAAGATTATTATAAACTTGTTTTAGAGGGGTTACTTTTCATCCATTGACACATAAACAAGTGAATATTTTAAGTTGTCATAGGTGAGCATTTAAACACATTATTGGCCTTCACTGAATCGTTTTATAGTTTTATTTATACTCTCTGTTAGGAGCAATATAAATATGATTTTTTTTCTTTTGCTTATGATAAAGGTCTTTTCCTCAAGAATAACCATCTTTAGCATATGTTAGAAATGGGGTGACAAGTTAGAATAAGAACCAACAATTCTCAGTTTCTGTATGTGGTGAAAAACTCCTAACAAGCATCTTTGTTTTTAGCCTACTTTTCTCTGCCTACAAAGAACTTTGCTTGTCAAGAATTGTAGGTACCTACTCTTCAAGTGGAAAGAATATCTGGCCTCCAGCCTCCCACAGGGAGAGCTGAGAATGAAAAAGATCTTTTTGAGAACCTAAGAATGGCTTTAGCCCCTTCAGCAGCTGAATAAGGTTTTATAATAGAAGTGCAAATGCACGTGCTGCAACTCTCAGTGAAAAGCTGTCATGATACCACAGTATTTGCAATCTAAACCTCAGCTTCTCCAGGCATTCTCCTGCATTTATAAGCACTTCTGATGTACAAATAATTTCTGGCATGTCTCTTGGTAATTCTTGACAAATATTTGAAAGTTATAATCTCCTGTTACGAATGTGAATTAAATGGGTGCGCTGGGAGCTTTCCCCTCAGTACACAGTGTACAGCAGAAGGGGCAGGGGCTGTCTCAAATGAGCTACAAAATTGTTAGCAGTGAACATCACACACTGTAGGCAGGTGTGCCCCTGGCTGCCTCAGCTCAGTCAAGTTCCTGGTGTGCTCAGGTACTGCTGGAGGTGAGGACCTTTCTAAGTGCACATGACAACAGCTCCTGCCCCTCAGTGTCAAACCCCTCAGCAAGAGCAGCAACTTCTGAGCTTCTTTGTTGCCCAGAAGAAATAGTCACAGGTAGGTTTGTACTTCCAAGGCAGCATCAGCCACTGGATGTGAGTGCAGGGCATGGAGCTGTAAGTCCCCCCCAGAGTGCTGTGAAAGCCACTGCCCCAACACCACCCATCTTTCCAAGATCTCACTGCCCAATTCTTCCTGCAAATTCTCCTCTTCCTACAGTCCTTCTGGCTTTTCTTTGCACTTGTCCTTTTCTTCTCTGACCTTCAATGACACAATGGTTACCTCTCCCACATCATTCATCATATCTTTATGTCCTTTCTCGCCCTTGCCCCTTGCCTTGCATTCTTCTGCCTCTACTCCATGTGGCTCACTGGGAGATGCTTCTTCTCTCTTTGGGTTCCCTTTCTGCACTCTAGCTGCCCTGGACCTTTAGTTTCTGATGTTCTTCTGTCCCCTGTGCCAAGAGAGGGACAGTACTGGAAAGGTGTGCCTGTTTGAGAGGAAAAGGGACAGTTTGCTTTCAGAATGCTGAACTTTTAGGACTGAGCCATTTAAAGCAGGTGCTCTATGCTTTTATTGCATAGAGTCAGGAGTACATCTAACCCCATTGCATGCTCCTACCATGTCTTCTGTCCTGGCAGTCTGAACTGGACAAAATTTCCATTTATCCACATTGTGTCAACCCATATGTTCTCTGCCTGGTATAGCTGCAGCCTCTCCCTGGGCATGTGCACATGCAGCCAGAAGTTGAGGGGGCATAACCCAGTTTCCTGCTTGTCTGTCCCAGGGAGAAGAGGAGAAACTATGACCAGAGTGAGTGCACAGAGGATTCAGTCAATTCCCAGCCTCACACCTTCCTGCTCCTCCCCTCTTCCAGGAACTCTCCAGCTGTCTCTGTGTTTACTTCTGCCTTCCCTGTGACATCTTCTTATAGTCTCTGTTCCTCTTTTGCATGATGGAGAGAATGTTATCTGCAGCCCTCTTTTTTTCTCTTCTGATGGATTGGGCATGCCTGGACTCCTTCAGAGTTCTTGTCCTGCCAAGGCAATGAAAGACAATGCATTCATTGCTTCCCCTTGTTCATGCCATCCTTAACAAAAACAACAAAATCCTTTCTAGCTATTTCTATCTAATCCTTTCTATCTATGTAGGTTTCTCTATCCCTATAGAAGAACCTATACTGGTTCCTCTGTGCAGTTCTCAGCTGAATTAGTAGGCCTGTGTTTGTCATTTGTGAGACTGACTGCACAAAAACTGTGGGTGTAAATTTAATAAAAATACATCTGTAAACATTACAGCACTCAGCACCGTGGTTTTTTATAAAAAGTAAAGTAAAGCTGGCCATCCATATCAAGTTTTGGGTGGTACCTAGCAAGGCTTTATTTCAAGGTTATGTTCCTTGATCCTTTTCCAGGTGAGACACTAAAGAAAAATACCCATGAAATTTCTGAAAGAGAAGAGACATGTCAGACTGGTGTGGTGCCCTATTGTAACACTCCAACAGGATTTTTCAGAGCTAGATGAAAGCATGATAAATTAGTGACAGGAAGGATCAGCCAGTTGCAGGGGGGACAAAAACCCACGAAGTTTGCCCTCCTGGCTACATTCATGGACTGGATGACATTCTTGCTGCATGACAAATGTGCAGGCATCATCTTCCCAAGCTGGAAGGAGATACAGCAAGAATGTGGGAGAAGCTAGATGAAGCCAAGAGCATGATTGAAGCATTTAGGAAATTAACTCCTTCTCTAGGGAAGGAACTAGGCTGGTGATAGATATCCAAAAGGGGAGTGGTGGTGAGGGAACCAAAGATGGGAAACATGTCAGGCATGCTGAGAGGAGGCAGGACAGCAAGACATGGGATGCAGGCCCCCTAAAAGACTTGTGCAAGTTGGTCACTGAAGGCTTACATGACCTTTTACAAGCCTTTAACATAGACATTGCTGAATCCTCATTGCTCAAGTCTCTGTGCTCTTGGTTTTGTCCTTTTTCTGTCTTTTCTGGGCTGTCTTTGATGCTTTGGTGTTAGAGGAGGAAAGCAGCCCAGTTTCTGGCTTTTACCTTGCAATATTGCTGGCCAACATCTTTACTCCTCTACCAGTGCTGACAGTTTGTCCTGTCAATAGTCAGAGGTGCCTCTTCTGGCACAATAATGGTGAACAACTGTAGTGGTGTGACAAATAATGAGGTTTCTGCAGCCTTTGTTCCACGCAGTCTTGAGAATCTCTGCATGGCCTCCTGACCATCTGCCTACATGACCTTGGCAGAGCACAGGTGAATTGTGGAGTTAAAGACCACATAGTATAAAATAAAACATCCCAGCTCCCAAGAAGCAGAGCCTAAGGAGAAGTGTACAGCAGATGTAAAGAGTGCTGAAGAAGCTTCAGCTGAATTTGAGCCTATTCTACTTCCACAGTATATAATGCATGAGTGGGAAGGCAGCTTACAGTGGATACGGAGTCATCATTAAAGTGGGGCTTGCAAGTTCAGCTGGTGTACATCTCTTAACAAGGGAGGGCAGCAGCTTTTTTGGTAGCTGAGTTCAGCTGTCTCACACATCCTTGTCTCACCCCTCCTCCCACTCCTGCATCCTGAGAAAGACAGAGCTTTGTCCCTCCAGAGGAAGCTGGGAAAGGAGGGAGGTTGATCATTAGGCTTTCTAGATTCCTTATTGTCAGACCCTCCAGAATCTCCCTTGAGCAGCAGTCCCTCCCAAGCAACTTTTCTTCAAGATGTCTTGGGAAAGTTTAAGATATGGAAGCAAAGCTATGGCAATCCATGGAAGCAAAGCTATGGCAATCCTTGGAAACACACCAGGTTATGCCACATGCGCTAAAGGATCCTTCAGGATGCTTGAGAGTTTGGCAATTTCAGAATCATGGCTGGCCTTGACAAAGCAAGCCTGGAAAAGTATCATCAATGTTGTCTATGTCTTCCCTGAGAGGCTCAGTTCACTGTGGCAAGGCCAGTGTGTGATGCTCCCTGGGGCTCTGAACGAGTCCAGCATGCACAGGCAAATGGCTTCTACTTTCAATCTGATGAAAATTCTGGAATATGTCTACCCCAAGCAATAGGCAACTGAAAATTAAGTTGTAATGGACTGTTTCAGGCAATCATAATGTAAATATCTATGTTACTTAGCATATATCTACAACTAACATTTACATTGTAAGCTGACTGAATCATACTGCCTACAGGAAAAAAGCTTGGAAACAGGCAAGAAGCTCCTGAGATCTGCATCAAGCTGGACTTGTGGAACAATGGAAGGTTTTCTTTAGCTTATTGGCAATTGACCCTAAAACAAAAAGTTACAATCAATAGATTTTAACAGTTTACAGATCACAACTGGAAAACAAGCAAAATTTTCATGGCTATGTGCTCAGTTTCCTTGTTTACCACAAGGCTGTATCTTGAACAGTCACATTTCAGCTCTATTTTTAGGCAACATTCATGGAGAGGAACCACAAGATCCAGAGCTCCTATGAGCTGCACGTTTCCCAGGGAGACCTCAGGGAGCAGCTGATGTCTTGTTTGCTCTTCCAAAGAGGGTGGCTCTGAGCTCCCTCTTTCCTGCCACAGCCTTCTGAGAAAGGCAAAGGAGGGCATTTCTTCCTCACACCCCTTGGGATGTGTCAGGGGCATCCTCACAGATGGACAGTGCTGCCAGCACTGACTCTGTGCCACATAATCCCAAAAACAACCTGCCAAGAGCTGCTGGATGAAGCAGAAATTACATGTTGCAAATTAAGCCTGAAGTTTAATCACTCCTAAGGTGATGTACATAAGAAGGAAATTAATCTCCACTCTAGAGGAGTGATATATTTGTTTATTGTCTGAGGAACTAAATACTGTGACAAGGAAAACAGAGTTGGTAAAGTGCTTTAGTTGAGTTTTATGCAGCTCAGAGGGTAAAGCCCTGCTTTTACTGACTATAGACATAATGGTAGAAACCATCCCTTGGTGCAAGACTGAATTTAAAGTGGAAGAGTTGATATGATTATACCATAAAATTCAGTCATATTGAAAATGAAAGCAAAACCCATGAAGGATTTACATGAATCCTTAAAGTGACATTAACTTCAAGAAAAATCCACTTCACTTACTTGGCAAGCATTTCAGGAGCAGGAGGATTTAGTGCTGAGGAAGCACACGGTTTATTTAAATTTCCCCTTCAGCAGCTGTAGAAGGGTTTGAAACATCCCCACATCCCCTCAGGGGCTTCTGGATGAAGGTGATGGGTTTGGTTCAGGACCACAGGGGAGGTTCAACTCTCATCACCCTGTTAAGAGGAATAATCTGGGAATAGCTGCTGGGATAGTTATATTGCATAGCTAACACAAATAAATCAATTTAGCAAACACTGCTTTTCCCTTTCCCCCTAAATGTGTTCATGGATCCTGTGCAGCACTTACAGAATCAGACAGAGCAGCTGTTTCCCTCATAATTTCCCATTTTCAGTCACATTTGACAAAACTATGGCTTTTCTCTCCTCTTGGAAAGACTAATGTCTGATGTCTGCTCAAATTTACTGAGTAAATAAAACATCAGGTGGTGTCCCTGTGTACATTTAGGAGTCTAAGAAGTGCCAAAATAGGTTTTTTGGGCTGCTTTAGATTAAGAACAATCGTTCCCATAGCACCAACCTCTGTGCTGCCTAAAGGCAGCCAAAGGGCCTCTCTCTGAAAAGGCAACACAATTACCTTTGGACAGGTGAATCTCCCACCTTTTAGCTTTTATTCCATTTTCCCCCTTCAAAGACAGACTGAAGATGATGACTTGCTAATAAAATTAGATTATAATTTTAACCTGTTAAATAAAACTTACAATACAACGGTTATAATTATAAAATATAATTTAGTATCATTATTATCAATAAGTGAAAATGGAGCTGGAATAATTTCTAGTATTCTCAGCAGCAGAGAACCCATGTCTTAATGCTGAGTCTTTATAATGAAGATAAATTGCATTTAGATACTTCCATGGATGCTTCAGCCTAGTCAAGGCAATTTGTTGGTATTTTCTCTTTGAAATAATAAATTTCTGTGTGTACCTCTTACCTCTTAACTGAGTAAATATAATATGGATACCCATGAAACTTTGGGAATTACATAACAGTCGCAATTCAGTGACTACAGATTTGCATTTGTTAAATTCTTTTTGCGTTGAGGTTTATAATTTAATGTGAACTCCTGGTGATCCCAAAATAATTCACAGCTTTTTAGTGGCTTCAATAGGCCATCAAAACAGGCATATCCCAGAGAGATGAAGAATAAACATCTCACAGTAAAATAAAACAACCACTGTGCTACTAGAAAAATGCTATCAATTACAATTAAATTTAGTATGATGTATGTAGATGTAATTTTTGAAAAAATATGGGCAGCTCCTACCTATTTTCATACTTATTTGGTTATAACACTTTTATAACTGATATGGATCCACATATGTATTTTCCCTTTCCTGGTGGTGCTGTAGCTTGTCTGGTTTTGCACCTGACAAGTTGAAAGCATCTGCATTCTAACCTTGTCCAGAAAAAAGATTGTACCAATTTATCTCAATCTTTTCTAAATGGGAGTAGTTAAATTGATACGTGTGTGTGTGTGTGTGTGCAGCTGATGGTGTTGATCTACATTTCTCTTCCAATTAATTTCTCTGGCAGTTGCAGCACATCCTGCTTACCAACCAGTCCCTGAGCATGCTTGGGGGGAGTTCAAAGACTGCAACTAGAAAAGGACCAGGCTGTGAACGAGCCAAAGCAGAACTGAAACTGAAGTCCTGATGTGTTTTTCTTAGACCTCCTTTGCAGTGCGACGTCTCCCCGTGCCCCAGATTAGGAGGTTTGTCACCAGAGACTGTCTGAAACCTGTTTGACAGACCACATTTTCTAATGCTATTGAAATACATTGCCCTTTCCAGAGGTGCAGTGCAGAAATAATTATTTGTCCTATAGGGATCAAGCTTAGTAACCCCCTTTAAACTTAGCCATTCTCACCTTTCTCCTTAGGATTTCATTTAAGTGTACAGGTTCTGACGCTCCCATCACTCTTAAGGGGCTCCTCTCACCACCAGCACTTTGTCCCCAGGCTCCCTGTTTCACCCTGCTATTGTAAAAATTTGTGCAGTCCCTTGAGGCAAAGAAAGGAAAGAAAGAAAAAAGTTGCCTTTAACCATATCTACTTTTCCATGTGGATATACAACCAATTTGCCAGAGAGAGGAGAAGGCAGCATGGCTCCCATCATGGCTGGGAGCAAGGAGAGAGGAGGACACCACCTTTCAGTGGCTGTGCTGATTTGGAGCATTTGTAACGCTGCACACCCTTCAGTTCAGCCTTTTATTTCGCAATAAATGTGAAATAAAACATTTCCTCCTAAAGAATTCTTCACTGGTATTTGTCATGTTGATTAAGTCAATCTAGTGGTGTCTCACTGTAGGAGCTGTATGTGTCTGGGGCTGACTCTCACTGCCTGGGATGCCATGAAGGACTCCTGGCTACTGGGGTTAAACCCAATTAGTGTCAGATATTCAGTGATATCAAGTGGGCACAAAGACTTTGCTGTGGCCTATCTGAAAGACAGGAGTAAACACAAAGCTTATTTGTGCTTACCTGGGCCTGTAATTAAACCACTAGGACACTCAAGTCTTAATCCAATTGAAAGTTCTTTGATTACAGCATTTAAAATTGTGCCTTCATTACAAACACAGCAGACCCAATTATTTTGCAATTATGAACATTAATAAGTGGTATAAGAAAATCAGGACAGCCTGGAGGATTTGAGGATGGCAACTGCTCCTGAGAAGGATGTGGATGTGTTGCTCAGGAGTGATCAGAAGCTGCTGCCAGGCAACAAAGGACCTGAGAGGAACCTCCTGGGATGAGGGGCAGGACCTAGATCATCTCATCTTCCAGAGGGAGATGAGATTTGCAAGGGCCTCCCACCACTGCAGAGAGCAGCCCCAGGGAAGCAGAGCAGGGAGAGGTGCTCTTTTCCTCAGGGCTGCCAGAGAACCAAGTGCTGGCAAATGACTTTGGTTAAAGCTCTTTCAAGCTTTGTCACATGCATAGCTGCAAGATAAATTGGAACATCTCATTTTGGGAGAAAAGGACCCAGCCCTGGCCTTGTGTTGGTCTCTTTGGGTCAGGGAAGAGAAGTTGTGGTGGTCATGAAAATGATCATGAAAAGAAAGCTTTTCTAACTCAGCATGCTCTTTGTTCCCACACTTGCCTTTTTGTTGAAGCCTTGTTTGAGAACCCTAGGATATGACTTAGGCTCAACTTAACTAAGCTATGGCTCTTGAAGGTAGTTTTCTCACAAGCTGCTGTGCTGGTCCATTGTTGGAGAAACAAGAAACAGAAGATGAAAAGAGGCCACAGACTTGTGACCACTTCAAATTACAGGAAATAATCAAACTAATCTCTTTTTATAATGCCAAGAATTAGAAGATGGTGATAAAGAGACAGTTACTTAAGGGCACTAAGAAAACCACAATCCATTTTAGTTGAAGAACGTTCTGGTGATCACTTCTACTTCACTGCTCACCTGCTGGCTCTACCAAGTTGCCATTTTGGAGGCAGGTGGACTTTGAAGTGACAGCCTAGGCAAGGTTTGAAGGCATCTGTCTACTGTCAGTGCAGGCTCTGAAGCAGAAGAGGCAGTAGATGAGCAGGTAACAGTCTCAGGGTTTTGAACTCTGTTATCTCTGCCTTAGAGAAGAGGGCTACCCGTGCTTGATGGAAGCACATCTAGCACATTAACAAGCAGCATTTCAAATGAAATGCTCTCATGTTTTAGGAGCTGGCAAGCACAAGTTCAAGGTAAATATAAAGTTACCGGAGTTGAACATGTTACTTATCATCATCCAAGGTAAGGTAACTTGTTCTGAGCAAGCTTCAACTGAAAGGCATTGAGCCTTCACAGAAAACTTCTCCCTGAAGGTTCAGCCAGGGAAGTCCCTGCCCTTTCCCATCCTTGTGGCCTTGAGGAGGAGGAGGAGGAGGAGGAGGAGGAGGAGGAGGAAGGGTGGGAACAGGTGTTGGGCACAGCAGAGGGGGAGTTTTCAGCTGCACCCAGTGGTTAGACAGGCTTTTTGCTGTAATGTTAAACCACACCTGGAGTTTCACCAGCGCAGAGCCGGGCGCTGTGAGCGTGTGGGACGGGTGACATGGCCTTCTGCCATTGCTCCACTTTATTGTCACGCTGTTGGAGCAATGGCCCTACCATCCAAGGCTGGCATTCCCTGCAGCCTTAAAGGAAGTGCTTGATTACCAGGTGAGCCCCATTAGCTACAGGGGTGGCCCTGAAGGGCTGAGACCTCTGTGTGCTGGACAGACAGCACCTGGGTTCTTGTCAAACACAGCCACAGATGTCAGATGAGAATTACAGAAATATGAAGCACATGCTGAGCATAATGCCTGTGCAGTGCTGCGACTGAAAAGGCTGATGTGGAAGGACATTTTGGGACAAAACTGGTCTCTGTGAACTTCAGACCTCTGCAGTATAGACAGCTTCACTGGCATGGCTGGCAAGGCTCCCTTTGGAGTCAAATGAAGAGGAGCAAGCCCTTTCAGGATGCAGTTCATCCCATCCTGGTGCAGATACACGCAGCTAAAGGTGATAAATATTTCTCTAATATTTTAAAAAGGCCAAATTCTCCATAGGCAACTATTTTTAAATGAGAGTCATGCCCTATGAGGGCCTGCTTTTTCCACATGACACTGCAGAGATCCTTTGGTGGCTTGCAGGAGTGCACACTTAGTAGAGGAATCCCCTCATTTCTCTCCCAGGACCTGGAAGATGAGGAAATATGAGTAACATATTTCTCCATGTTTGCAGAATCATAAACAATTCTCCTCACAAAGCAATAACTAAAAATTGCATCAGACTCCGAGAGAAAGGTAGTGACAAAAGAAGGAACTGCATTCCATTCTCCGAAAGCCAAAAAGCTTTTGAAAGAAGAAGAAAACTGCCACAAATTCGGCTTTTTTCTGGACTGGGGCAGATATTTCTATGCACTGTGATGCTGACCACACAGCTCCGCTTTTCAGCTAAGCCTTGATGCCTGTAATGAATCCTGTTTGGGTTTCTTTTGCCATTAGCACCTTCAAACATATTCTTTTGTTTAGCAAATTTTGTTTTGTTTAGCAAAATGTTATTTGGCTCCCTCTAAAGCCAAAGGTAGATGCTACTAGAAGTTCTTCCTGAACATCAATCTACCTTGAGGGCTGTGTAAACCCTCAGGGCAATACTTGCACGCATACTTGCACCACAGAAATAGACTGTACTGTTCAGTGTGGACACCCAGGCTGCTGTCACAGAGTTTTGCCAGCTGTGAGGAACTGCCAACACACCTCCATCTCCTGGGGGTATAAAGAAGCAGAGCTGCCTCTCTGCTGCCAGAAGAGACCCCTTGTGCCGACAGAGTCATGCTGGCAACACTGGCAATATTCCTTCCCTCCAGGGGCTGCATCTCTGTGGTGGCAGCGAGGAACAAAGGTTGGTCCATTTACCTGCAGCAGGGATGTTTTGTCAACAGAGTGCACAGGTTGGATTTTTGTGCAGCAGAATTGGTACCTGTCGTGCTTGACCGTGATGTTTGTGCATTTTATTTCTTTCAGCAAAAGCTTTTGTTTGCTGATTTCTCATTCTGGGGCTGCTGGTGATGGGCTATTTAGCATATTAATGGGAAAAGATGCTCCTCAGCGAGTCACACTTCACCACAGGTTGCTAAACTTCCCTTGCATTATCTTACTAAATAATATATATCATCCAAATTACATTTATTCTTAGTATGTCTGAGATGCTAATGAAAGTGTAAAATAGATGTTTAACAACAGGTTCTTCTCCCTCCTTATATTTTGGCTTCATTTGGTGTTTTATTTAAATGAAGGGTCACTGGCCATTGAATAACAACATTTACTTGGTTTTGTAAAAACCATGCCCTCCTGTAAAATCTTTGAAAGGAGGCCAGCCTACAGTGACAGGTTCTTTCTCTTTAAGGAGTATGCACATCCCTTTGCCTCTGCTTCTGCTTGGAATGAGAAAGCATGCAAAACAATGCTGTCATTTAAACCAGGCTGCTACAACCTGATCCTGCAAGGGTTAAATGGTGTCATTGCAGTTTCACTTCCTCTCAGACAGAGAACTACACTGTATGAAATAATTTGTTTATATTCCTTTCCTGTTCCAGACAGTTACCAAGCACATTAATATGACTACTGCATCAAACACTTGCATTCCTTTCTCATAAAGCAATCTAAAATTAATTTTTTGAGAAGGTTTTCTTCTCCCAACTCTTCTCTAAATGAAAGTGATCCTCAGAAAAATTTGCAGTAGGTAAGTAATTGGCCTGGATAAAAGCCTTTGCCTTCTAGAAGCATTTTCAAGTGTTTGGAGTGATAAACTCCATGTTTAGGGACCAGCAATCCAGCAGACTGTTGTGTAAGTGGCAGATACAATAGATGTGCAAGTTCATGTATGCATTTCAAGAGAATACATCTTGGCTGCTATGAAACAATCACAATGGATAATGCAAAGTAAAATGCTTTTTAAAAGAAGTTTTATGAAATCTGTGAGCCTGTTGGACCATGGATAAATGACTGCTAAAAGAAAAGCTCATTTACAGCAGCATGTGAGACCAGGCTATAGATTAATTCAGTATGAAGCACCTAAATGGGGACAAGGTGTGGACAAGAGGGAAAATCCAAGATGTACAAGGCTAATTCCAAACTCTGCTGCATGATGCTCAGCCTTCTTGCTCAGGCTGTATTCTTTACTCAGTTGCACAAGAAATGGTGACAAGATTAATGTCAAGCTACCAGAACATTTTTTAGGTTACTATAAGGAATGAAAGCAGGACAGAAGAGTCTGGGGAAAGGGAAGGGAAGGGAAAAGAGACGTGAGGAGCAGAAGGAAGGATTTCTTCTACTATACTAACTCTTTCTCCTCTGTAGTCTTCTTTGGGCAGCCTAGACTTGCTCCAGGGACACCTGTACAAGCTGTAATTTGACACAAATCCTTTTGCCTGACACTTCTATATTCCCTGCTACCTTATTTCCTCCAGTCAAAACAAGCAGGAAACACTTCTGCAAGGACTGCATGTGTAGTTAAATGGTGCAGATGATGATCCTGTGAGAAAACGGCCTTGTTTCTTGACTCCACCACTCTTCTTTGCCATGGTAGGTCATTCCCATGTGCCCTTTCAATGCTGCTCCTCTCCCACATTGTATTCCTCTCCCTGCCTTGAAATTAAATCAGACAGCACCCTGGCCCAGGACAGCAGGCTGCCACTTAGTTTTTTCTAGCAGGAATTCATGTGGAAGGTGAGAATTAATTGTGTGGTAGGACTGGAAAAGGCTTTTCAGCTAGAACAGAAGCATTGCACCAAAAATTTCTTGCAATGGAGAAACACTCGAATATTCTTAATTTCAAGGAAACTGCTGGTAGTTTTCATGGTTTGTTTGCCAAAGATTTATTATGCATGTGTATTTAAATAAAGGCCATGATATTTGCTTAGCAGCAGGAGGGCTTTAGAGTGTGACAATGCTGCCCTGCATCCATTCCTGGGATCTGGCTGAAGCAACCTTCCCATGCACTGTATGAAAAAAAGTCCCCTGAATTGACTTCTCTTAAACATGTCAAGCCAAAACTTTCCTCTCTAGCTTTCTCTAATGCTGTTACTCACCTGCATGCTCATTTTCTTAATTAATTTGCAGTGATCTCTCTTTCGTGTGAATGATCTTGGCCTCTGAGGCTAAGTCAAGTAGGAATAGAGACTCCTTCATGTGGCATGAGCTCAGTTCCTCCATCCCAGGAAGCTGCCTCCATGCTCCACAGGAACAGACTAAAACCACTGAAGGAAGGAAGGAAAAGCTTGCTTAATGCTGGATGGAGAGTAAATATTAAAGTCCATTTTACATGATGATTCAATGGGTGAGAGAAACCCTGGGAGCTTAGAGGAACCCTGAAGAGGAGAAGACAGAGACACAGAAGACTGATGATTTACACTTAGTATTTGAAAGATGTGTAAACAAATCCCAGTTAAGTCCCTCTGATAAGTGAATCAGTGCCACCAGTTTTAAAATGTCAAATGGTCCTAATGTTCAAAATGATTGCTGAGATGGTAGTTCTTTTCTAAATCCCTGTTTTCAGTTGCTCCATATCTTACCTTTGGAAGTGAAATTTTTCCATTAGCCTTGACTTGGAAATGAAAAATTGTGCACTTTGAAAACTCAATTTCAAACAATGCTACTCAGCATAGACTCTGTTCTTCTGAAAAATGTGTGGCTGCCTGACATTTTCTAGCAAAGCTGTTTGCTTTATAATTTTCAGTCTTACAATTCTGACAGGTTGGGAAAAATGTGCGAGGAGAAATTCTTCGCAGATATTAGGTCTTAGGAAAAACTGCTCTCTATTTGGCAAAAGTTGATTTTCATTTTTTATGTTCAGAAAAAAGAAGGAATTACTGGTGACAGAGATACTCTTAAAGGCTTTTGAAACCATTCTTTCAGCTACAAATCCCTATCTGATTTTATTGAAGGGATTACGTAGGCATCGTACAGCTCCAGTATAGATACAGTAACACAAGTCTTGTATTCTGCATGAGCTCTACTGCCATGAAGCCTGAGGCTCACCTGACCCACCACCTGCTCACCTGTGGTCAGGTTTGTGGCACTGGAGCCAGGGGAAGGCAAACACTCAGGGTGTGGTGGGTACAGAACCACAGCCCAAGCAGAATGAATTGCAGGCCTTGTGATGATTAAGGCTCCTGAGAATGTGCTCACCATGGCCCATACAAGAGAGCTCCAAATGGAATTTTAAAAAATAAGGATTTTTTTGAACTCCACAAATATTTGGATGAAGGAGAGGAAGCACTCTGGCTCCATGCCTCTGCAGTGGGAAGGGCTGCTTGTGGATGGTGACTCCACAGACTGATAGTTTTGCCTGCAAACACAGCTCTAGCTCAGCAGCTGAACTCTGGCTACCAGGAAAGCAGAACATTTGTGACAAAGCAGGTACCCTGGAGCAAGGGTTGTTTCTCCGTGCCCCCCAGGCTCACTGAGCTGGGTAAGGTGAGGGTGAGCAATCACTCCCTGCTCTGCTCAGCCTGATCAAAGTATTTCCAGCTAATGGCTTGATAATAACAGGGGGGCTGAGCGAGACTGTAAAGGCTGACAGGGGTCTACTTTTAAAAATCAGGAATCTTAGCTCTCACAGCAGAGGGACGTCTTTTAATTATATTTTATATAAATCTCTTTTATAAATGGTTAAGGACAGGCAAATGACTGGTTCCTACCTAGGCAACAACCTCCCTCTGGCACAGATCCATTTCTTTTCTGCAAAGTACTTAAGTACATGCTTAACTTTAACCACCTGAACTGTCCCACTGGAGCCACAGAGATGACTCATGAACTAAAGTTAGGCCCCTGCTTGCGTATCCTGCTGACTGTGGGCTTCTGCAGTATCTACTGCCAGATGTTTGGGAGAGGAAATGAAAGAAACTCTGTAGTGGACAGTTAAGGGAGTAATTAACTAAGTAATTAACTAATTAATTTGCGAGAGGAAACTTTGTATGGCTTCCCAATATCTGAAAAAGTGATCTAACATGATAGTTGATATTTTGGTAGTCCAGACATAGGTTTAAACAATTTTTAGTCCTATTCATGTCTTGATTTTTTATGTTTAGTCTCCCGGATTCTTCTCTAATGCTCTAGTCTGTCCACATTGGGCTTTATGAACTTTGTGGGTTTATCCTAATTTAAGTGTGCATTCATATTCTTCATTAAATACAAAATTGCAGGGTAAGAAGAAAGAAAAATGCTGTGCTCAATGGATGCAATGCTTCACTATAGAAAGGCTAGAGTAGAAGATGGTAGGGTTTCCAGCATACCTCTACTTTTGCAACCCATACACCGGTTTTCTTTTCATTTTTTCCTTTCCAGCATACTCATCTTTCACTTGGATTGTCTTCCAAAATCTCTTTCTGAGAGCATGGCACAATCTCTGCACAAATAGCACAGTTCTGGGATAGTTAACATAAGACTTCAGCCTGGAAACCTCACAACAATTTCATATGCCATAAGCAGCACCCATCACAATAGGGTCTTTATTTCAGATTATACAACCCTGCACAATGCCCCACATCGGGCAGCTCTCACAGCCAAAGCCCAGTGTTAAAGGCAACCCTTCCCACCAATCCCACACAGAGGGATCCCTCCACTGTACTCCCCACAGGATGGATCAGGCAACCATCACTTGCAGGACCTCATGCATTTTGTGGAAGTGCTGCTTTTCTAGCTCTGGGTTATGTGGAATTCCAGAGAAAAGTGTTGCAGATTTGCAACAGTCTGTCACAATCTGAGAGAGAGAGAGTGAGGGATTTATTAGGGGAATCTCCTTTGCCTCAAACACAGCTTTCTTTGAGGGCTGATGCTTCATTTCTTCCTGGTGCCAGCTCCAAGGGCTCTAATTCCCAAGTGACAGCAATAAAATAAAACTCACCATCTTTGTCTCACCATCTTTGTTATCAGTGTGGACTTAGCCCATTGCTTCCTGAAATTGCCCTGGTCTGCTCATATACAAATTACCATCTCAGATCCTACCTGAGCTGTTTCCACTGGGCCACACTGGCTGAATTGCTGTTCCATTTGCTGGCAGTTCCTTGCAGAGGTCAATCCCTGGCTGGTCTCACACTTCCTTTAAAAGCAGGCTGCTCCAGAACAGGCCTGGCAGGCTAGAAGGGGACCGAGAAGGAAGCCTTGTCTTGCTAATGCATGGGGGGTGACTTTTTTCTGGAATAAATGCCTCTGGAATGAAGACATGCAGGGCAATTCTTTCTGCTATCACCAGCTTAGTTTTGAAAAGCAGTGGAGAAATAGCACAGGAGAGGCCACACTCAAAATGAAACTGACTGTTTCAAATTCCTTCGGTGTGAGTCCTGCCTTTCCTTAATGTCAAAGGGAACTCTGCCAGTAATTGCCCTTGTGCTACATTTCTCTCTTTGTATTAGTGTCCAGCAAAGCCTGATCTCCACATCAACTCAGAAGATGGCACAGCACTGATTTCTAGTCTGAAAGAGCACGCAGAGGTATTGTGAATATGTACCTTATTCTTAACTTTCATCCTATATGACAGCTACTTTGAGTTATGTCATACCCTATACAGCAAACCTCTATTCCTTGCTAACACTGGAAGGGAAACAAAGGCTTCTTGTTTCTCTGAAGTACTAGACCTACTCTTAATTTCCATCCAGAAAAGCCCTTCCAGCATTTAACATTTATTCTGCCCAGAAAAGATCATAAAAGGCAGTGGGTGAAACACTGACTGATATTTTAAAAGTTTCTCCACTGCTTTTCTAGCAGAGGACCAGGAAGGGAATATACAGCTAAAGTTCTTCAGTAACACTAGGTACCCCAATGCCTAAAAATTCCTTAGGGTGTATCTCTTTTAGAATTATCATTCAGAATTCAGTCTACTCACATGCCTATATAACATGCATAGCCAGTGCTGTTCCATGCTGAATCCAGAACATAATTCAGGACAAAAATCAAGCACTTAGCTGGGTAAGGGCATTCAAAAATGTCCTAGGCTGCTTTCTCTGGTGGGGAAGGAGGGCTTCTGCAGCATGTGGTTCCTCTCTTTTGTGTTTTTTGGGCAGAGTTTGAGCAAGGAGCCATCCATCTGGGGCATTCTCGCCTCCCCCTGGGCAGCTGCTGTCAGGGCTGGCAGCTCTTGCACAGCAGTTTCTCCATCTGGGAAAGCAGAGTCCCCACCCTTGGTGCCAAGCTGTCAGTCTGCTTGGAGTTTTGCAGTCTGGGCTCACACTCCTGGGTAGGGTCAATAAAACTAAGAACTTTATTGACAAATAGACCCAGGCTCATCAATATACACCAATATGGAATTGTTTCAGGGCACATGACTGTTCACAATGTATCTGCTTGCAATTGGCACTGCCTGACCTTCCAGTCTATGGAAGTGCCTTTGAAACACCATGGGTATTACTTGTACTGGACCAGCAACTCTCACCCTGCTGTGAATGAGGAGGAAGGAGAGGGAAAGAGCACGCAATTCCCTCAGCTCCTTGTGCAAAAAGCAGTTAAAGTCCAGCCCCTGGACTGGGTCTGTAGGTCTCCCCTGATGAGTCTCTGTGGGTCTCTCCTCCTGTCCATTATTGTTTCCTGTGTATTGCAGCACTGATGTGCCTCTCTGCTTGGCAAGAAGTGAGAATGCTTTCATAAGAAAAGGTTCAGCTTTCTAAATAATGCTGCAGCTCCTGTTCTGGACTGCATCCTTAACCTTGCTGGGAGGCGAGTCCAGGGCAGCTGCTGCTCCTGTACCAGGTCCTGAGGCCAGCTGGGTCCTTGGCACTGAGCTCCCAAGGCAACTCCCTGGCCTTGGGACATCCCATGCCAGGGGAGTAGGTGGCATCATTTCAGAGACCTCTCCTTTATCTCAATTCCACAGGTTGTAAGGGGGAGTTAGTAACTAACATTTGCCACTGTGGTTTGACCAACAAACAAAAATGTTTCCAGTGGCCCCTCACCTTTAGGGAGAATTGTAAGAGTGGTGCAGGGAGTTTGGTCTGCAGTCAGCTCCTTCTGTTCTTTCAAAATGGAGATTCTAGATTTGGATGGCAATCTTGACTTGCAGGTAGGCTTAACCACAATATCTTCCCACTCCAGTTCTTTGCTGTAGGCATCAGATAGATATGTGACTTTTCTACTCTTTTCAGGCTCACTCTGTTTTTGTTATTTAATATTACCATATACATTTCTGGGTGAACTGTTTAACATATATATTTCTGAGAAGAAAATTTGCTTTTATGAGTGCATAGATGCATTTAGCAAATTAAACTGGTAAATTAAAACTAGCATCATCTCATCCAAGTAAACTGACCACACTACAAGACAGCTGTATTGCAGAAGTGCCTTGCAATATCAATTTAATTCTTGTAAACAATGTATCTCTTTAAATGTGGACTGCAAAAGTCACATACAATACTTTGGTTCAGGAATCCGCTGGCTGATTTTGTGAATCACTGTTTTTAATATAGGGAATGTGGGTGTCTAAAAAGCCTTCTATATATAATTCTGAAGAGCCATCTCATTCTGTTTCTGCAACTTATTTTACCAGTTTCTCCTGATTCATTTTTTTAGTGAATGCTGAGCATTTTAAGAGTGGGAACTGAGCAAAAATGCTCTACATAGATTACAGTTTGCAGCTCCATGACTTCCCAAGAGGTTATTATATCTCAAGCAGTGAAAAACAGCTCTCACTGAGTAAGAAATTATTCCATTGTGTAGTATTATTCAAGCAATTAGAAATCATACTGTGTACAAAATACTGTATCTCTAGGTAGCAATTTTGAGTGTTTTACCATGCCTACTTAAGTGCATAGCTACAAAGAAGCACTGTGTTAACAATACAACCATTTCTAAATCAAAAGACTAACAAATCTATAAAAACAACCATATACTGTAATTGAAATGCACTGTTTCATTTGCTTTCGACATCAAAATTCCCAGTTCCACGGTCTCCTGGATTTTTGATTTCTCTGTCATTTATGAATTCCTTATCTGGTGAAGGAGAATGAGCAGTATTTTGTAGCATGGAGATGTTCACAGGAAACAAGAGGTAACTTCCCCTTACTTCCACAGCACTCCTGACTCTCAGCTGCTCCGAAACACCCAAAACTTGGTCGTGTATTTTCCTTGGCTGGTACAACATACTGCCATAAAACTAAGAAGAACATTTTTAAGAATTTCTGAAGACCGCTAGTCAGCCTTTTTCTTTAGAAAATTAGATTGTGTCAGCATATTTACTTGAAGCATCATGTTAAACCCAGCTTCGCAAATTATATTAGATGTGGGCTAAGAGGGCCAGAGCTTACCAGTTACCCAGCTCTTAGGGTGGATCTCTTTTATAGACAGAAGCAGAAATAGACTAATTTATTTTTGAAGTCAATTAGGGTACTTCTATTGCTATTGCCTTCATTTGATAAGCTCCCAGGTACACTACAATGACATTGATGAAAAAAAGTGGCACAACATAACAGTGAGGTATTGAGCTGCAAAATCATGATTAATACCTACCTAAAATTCATACAGTCAGTGTCAGATCTGACCATCTTGAATGATCCTGGCATGTGGCTGCTTGAAGAGAAATGTTTCGTGTAAAGAAGCAGGGGATCCATGGTGTGTGCTGGTCCAGGGCTTGGAAACTTCTCTCAGCTCCTGGCAGGCAGCCCACCATCAAACTGAGCTCAGGGCCTCCCACCCTTTGGCTGTGACTCTCTGCATCCCTGGGGAGGCAGGTGGCACACTGTGAGTTAAGTCTCGGTGATCCTTCTCCACAGCTCTGACCTTCAGATATTGCTGAAGGACTTCCCACCACTCTCTGAAGTGGCCAGGCACTCTCGAGGGCTTTGGGAGCACCTGTGGCAGGTGGATCACTGCAGGACTGGAGGATCCATTGCTGAAGGCACACTCCAGCAGGCACTGGACCATTCTGGCCCAGGGATCCCAAAGTTTTGGGAGTCTGTTCAAGTTGTTGGCTGATGCTGGGCCTCCTGGCTATTAAACCATCCATAAAAGCCCCAGGGTTGGGGGGAAGGAAAGAGTGAGTGTGAGGGAGGCAGGAAAGCACAAACACCTCTGTACGTAATGTCTGCATTTCATAAGACTTTCTGTTACCATGGCAATGAGCATGGCATAAATACCCAGTCTGATCTCCCTTGTGGCAGTGCATTCTGCTGCTCCCATGCTGCAGGGCCAGTCTGTGTACAGACATTTTGATGGGCATCTGTAAGCCCTCTCTGGTAAAACTGTCAATGGTTTTGTTCAATCTCAAGCCTATAGTTCACTGAGCAAAAGTGCTCTTTCCACTTCATTCACCTCAACTTATTTTTTGGCTCCTATAAACAAGCAAAACAATTATTTCAAAACATAAAGATGGAGTATTGAGTCCTTATTAATTTGTATTTAGGCTAAATAATCTATAGGAAGAACTAAAATTTTAGTTGCTTTAATTGTATTTTGAGTCAGACTTAACACAAGCATTTCCAATAACAATTTAGTGTGATGAAAACTGCTAATGCTGTTGAATTTTGAGGTGTAGTGGAGTTATAACAGATCCAAGTTAGCCAGTCACAGCGAAGCATAGCCTTAAGCTGAGTGCAATAATTAAAAAATAAGTGCCTATGTTTCATAACACAGAAACCCTTCAATTGATTTTTCCAGGATGGGTGCAGTCTTGTATGAGATGCAGACAGAAATAGGTGGTGGATTTTGTTATAAAAATCAAGCATGATCCTATATACAGAATTGAGGCATCTTATTTTAAAAGGTTCACTGCTCCTTAATTCATTTGACAGGTATGGTAATGGCAGTGACCAGATTTGCCAGGACATCTTTCCATTCACCCCCTGCAACCACAACCGAAAAGAGGAAAATGAAACAGGAGAAGGATATATATGTTTCTTTATATCACCTCTCTGCAAGAAAACAAACAGCTTCAGAAGGGGAAAAAGCATGTCTTCATTTGGAAATTAGTTTTGCTTTTATGCTGAGGAAACTCAGCCAAACTCAAATTCAAGCTAGGGCAAGAGAGTAGGTATTTTCCATATAAATTAGCTGGGTAAATTACATATGGGAATCCCAAATAGGTTAACCCAACCTGTTGTGTGGAGAACAAAATAAAAATGTCAAACTGCCTGATTTTATCTTATGACAGTTAACACAAGATCAAGCCAAAATGAAAATGAGATAAATGTGCCTTGAAAAAAAACCATACTAGGATTAATTTCTTCCTGTATTCTTCCTTGTAATAAGCATGCAGTATGGAAACAAATGGGGCTGGGAGCAGGAGGAGAGTCATGGAAAAGCCAGGCGATGGGATGAAAGAACCCTTCCTGCTACCAACACTGCGTCACTTCTGACAAACAGAAATTTTCCAGATCATCACTTATTCTCCCTTTAGGTTCTGAATAATACAGAGAAGAGGCCAGTAGAGCCAAAATGTGAAGGAGAAGCAAAAAAAGAGTGAATGTCCCCCTTAGACTAACTGGGATGGGTTTACAGTTGACACCTTGAAGAGTAATTATTTTTTAATCCAAATTCCTCACCCTCTTAAAACGAGTCTATGCTTCTTCCTCCAGCAAAAATGTAGTTTCCTCCATCTCCTCGCTTTTTATTTCTAAGCCAAACAATTAAAAATAACAAGGAAGAGCAAGAGAGAGCACCAAAGGAGTTTGGAAAAGGAAAATCTGCGTTGGCAGTGAGAGCTAGTCAAGATGTATGTTTATCACATTGTGTAATCGAGACAGTTCTAATAGAATTGTACTGTAATCCCATGTTAAACTGAATCAGAGCTCATACAACTCTTCACACTAAATAATGTCACGATCTTGCAGTACTTTTAAATTGAAAACTCTTCCAGGAACTGAGAAATTGGTTTGACCTTTCCGTGGACACAGGTGAGGTGATTCATGTAGTGACTGGAGGGGGAAAGGGACATTGCATGAGTGACTTCTGTTTGTTATATGACAAGCACCTTCTCCTAACTGTTTATTTCACCAACTTTCATTTCCATCTGCTGCCCTTTGACCATGACAGAATATGTCATCCCCAAGATGTGGCTTACACTTGCTTCTTAGTGGTGAAATAGATTACAGTGGCTATTCAGTGGACCCAACTAACTTGAACAGAACAGAAAATTCTTGCTTGTGCTGAAAAAACACTTCTCAGCCACTGGCATGATTCTGATCTGGGACCCATCATTGTGGCTGAAGTCAATGGAGGTGCAAAAAATGCGTGAAAAATGGTTTCCTCATCAGCTAGTTGTTTCAGGTATTAACCACTTCTAATAAAAAATATCCCAAAATAACAAATATCACCACTTCTAATAACAAATATCCCACTTGGTTAGACCTGTAGTCCATTTAGCTCAACAACTCTTTATCCAATAATGGCCAAAGCCAAATGCCTAAAAGAGTTTAGAAGCAGAGGGCAAGTATTTTCCCTCATTTCCCTGTTTCTAGAAGTCTACAGATCAAGGACTTGCCTATTCTAAGATTCCTGGGACAGATTTCCTGTGCCATGAGGATGCTTTTTTTACAAGGATAAATATCTGCCTGCAAGGACTAGAATGCCCTGCATGGGATATGCATTATCCCATGCTATCCTGAAGATCAGAGAAAGCTCGTGCTAAAGGTGAATGCTTCTCTGTAACTCCAAATGTTCAACAAGTGCTCCCAAGTGACTTGTGGGGACTTCCCCAAGCCATTTGCCTGATGACAGAGAGGGCTAATGGAGAAAAAAAGCCCAAAACTCAACACTTTAGAAAAATCTTGGGCAAGAATTACAATTTACAAAGCGTACATTTGGTAAATGAGAAATAGAAAATTCTAGGAATGGGCTGAAGAGTGATTTTTTTTAACATTTCCCTTCCGTGTGAGTAGAATGATAACTGTGTCCTTGATGTGTGAATATCAGTTACACACTGACAGAACTTTTTAAAGATGGTTTTTTAAACTCTCAAATCAGAACACATGCACCAAGGTGAACATGCTGTTGAGGCAGGAACACTGTCACTTCCCTAAGAGTGACACCATTGCTGCTCTCTATCAGTGACCCACTCTGTAAAAAGGTACAAACTTCCAATAAAGCCTTTCCAGTAGATTTGGGAAGCTGCAGGCAGGATAATCTCTGATGTCACATACTCTTATGTGCCAACATCAAGAGCATAGCCCCCAGGATATCCCAGATATGGCCCTGTGTTAGCTTGGAAGCTGACAAAGTTACTGTGTGCAGGCTCTTGCACATGAATCAGAAATGGGACATGGAGCCCTGGAGTGTGTTACAGACAGGTTTATAAACAAGGAGAGAGAGATGCAAGTCTTTCCTTTTCTCCATTTGATTTCAGGACTGTGGGTGAGTTGGGCATGCCTTGCCATATTCTTTACAGTGAATAAAGGCATTTTTTCTTCTGCTGTTATCACCCAGAGGTGATATCCATGTGACTGCTCTGCATTCAGCTGGCACCTCTGACAGTCTTGCCTGCACTCTATCCACCAGCACTTGACAGTGGCCTGTGACCTCAGATTAAAAGGATGACTCTGAGTGCTTGTGCATGCTGCTGCCCATGGATAGCTGCTCCATGCCCACAGGAAGGTTGTGGTAGCTGAGGAGAGATTTCCTACAGGTAGATAAGCACATTCAGAATAAGAGGATGTGATGATTTGTGGGTGGAAAGTCAGGACACCCAGCAGAGAATCTGCAGCAAACTAGAACTATACCCATGGGGATTAATAAGAGGAACATTTTGCCTAATACCAGAGGAGATTTTAATTGGCCAGAGAGGGGAAAAAAAAAGAAATATTTTTGTGAGATACTACAACCTCAAAAAAATAGCAATGATCCTTTTGCAACTAGATCCATAAAAAATATACTCCATAATCCATGGAAATGTGGTACAGTTCTCTGCTTACTGCAGCACTACATCCCTTGGTATTAACTGGAAAGGCAGCAGTGTATGCGTGCATATGAGTGTAACAGCACTCAGGAGGATGAGAATAGAGCTTTTTTCTTTTTGACTGCCTTTTAATGAATGAAAAATGAAAAATTCAAAGCTTTGCCGGGTGACACTGATCTCCACATTTGGCATCTGGGATTAATTCTGCAGGCTTGCTGTGTGTGGATACCCCTCCATATCTCCAACAGAGAGATCAGGAGTGCAGCATCCAGCCCAGGGTGCTGCTGTCTCCATGCTTCCTGGGGATATTGTCTCATCACAGCCAGGAAGAAAAACAAAACAACAATCCAAGCAGCATCTGCATCTTAACATTCAGGATAGGTTACAGCAACACTTGACTACCAAACTATTGCATTTGCTAAATATTTAAGCAGACAATGCAAATAATTGCAGATAAAACCATTTCTTTGTGAGAAAAGAATATGGAGCGACAGGCCAGGATCCTGTTTGGCTTATGTTGGGCATATTAAATGAATCTTAGCTGGTGTTGATAAAGTCTGTCAATCCACAAGAGGGGGAAAAATGCCTTAAAGGAAATAAGCAGTGCAGGAAGAAGGAAATCTGTATTCAGGACAGTGCTCTGGGTACAGGATTGCAGCAGTGATGGAGAGAGTTGAGGTGAAAAGGAGAAACACATACTATTCCATATGCTGTCCTGATTATCAGGCAAGGTGGCAGAGACACTGTGAATTGACTTGGAATAGGTGTGTAAACAGCAAGTAAATGTTATCTCTGATCCTTTTAAGATTTTTAATACCTTTTTTAGATTCAAATGTTAAGAAATATACAAGGAAGCTGATACTAATATACCTAGAAAAGAGTGGAGAGCAGCCACCTCTGTAGTTTCCATGGATGCTGTCTTCAACATAGGGACAATCCTTACTCAAAGGAGTGGAGGGCACTGACAGGGTGGTGTGCCAACACCACTTCTTTTGTTCTAGCTGAATAAGGGAGCATTCTAAAAAGCATTCAAGTGCAGTTCTGGTTGAGAAGCCAAATGTGTCAGTTCAATCCTTGTAGTGCCAGACTTAATATCCCCTGCTGAGAGGCAGGGCCATGTTTGCATGACTGTACAGGCTTCTGCACAGGAGCTGAACAGGAAAACTTATTTCAGAGTTACTAAGTGCTGTACAAAAGTAAATATTTAGACATCTACACATCCAAATGCACACTTGATAGGTTAATACATGTGCTTATGTAGTTAGGCACCTGCTCTTAAATCAGTGTAAGCCTTAAGAAAAAAAATTCTCCTGGAAATCCCACCAACCACTGTCACCAAGGCCTTAGGTACTTGTATGGCTCAGTTCCCTCTGAAGATGGAATGGAGGCTTCTGCATCATGTAAATACACTTTAATTTCTCTTGTTATCAGCCACTTGAAAAAAAGATTAAATAGAAGATAAGGCAGAGAATCTCTAACAGGGCAGCACTTGTCTGGCTGCCCACATCAGCCTATGGCCACAACTCCCTTCCTCATCCATTGCCTCCAGACTTTACACTATGAGGATGGACAGAAAATGTCCAAGGCAAGGAAGGATCCAGAAAGGTGGTGGCATTTCCAGGGTGACAAGGAGCACAGCTCCTGCATCAATCTTGGCCATGTCCTGCTGTCACAGGCTCGAAACCATTTGCAAGGGCTGGACATATCCTGCACAGCCCTGGCACAAAGCAAGCTCATGCAGTTTGCCAGTGATATTGGTCCATCAGGTCCTACAGGGAGCAGTATTGTCTGGAGGAATAGGGGGCAATAAGGTTTGACCTGACAGGGACGTTCATAATTCATTCTGGAGGCTACCAGATTCACAACAATGAGGTTCCTGGTCCAACTGCCCAAATTTTCCTTTTCATTTTCTCCTTCTTCTTGAGTTAACTTAGGTAACCTTGGACTTAACAAATATGCAATAAGAACTAGACTCAGTCAGTGGACTGGCTGTCAACCACAGTCAGGTGACAACCTGGCCTACTTTATATGTGAACAGCATCTTGCAGCTGAATAAATGGTTGATTATGAGCAATCTGTGGAGACTGTTCTACCTGTGACTGATAGGCACACTGTGCCCCTTCCTCACCACCCGAGGGATTTGCACTTGTCCAGAGTTAAAAGTGTATTTATGAATTCCAAACTTTGTTATTGTAATTCCCTATTCCTGCATATACAATTGCCAAGTTTAGAGAGAAAATCGATTTAGAACATCACATCTCAAAAGCACAGCCTGCAACCAACAATACCTCATCCTCTATATCCAAGTCTCAACTCTGCTGCTCCCCTGAATACTAAAAAAGAAATTGAAAATTCCTATTTTCCTTTCCAGTGCTCTTCAGGGGAGTGCATAATGTACCCAAGGGCTGGCTACATTGTGTGTCCTTTGGATCTCCTGCAACACCTCCAATGGTCAACCATAAAGTTTATGACAGAATAAACTTTTAGAAGAGAACAGGAACAAACCTCACTTGATTTGAAAAGAAATTCAAGACAATTTCTTTAGTTCTAATCCAGGTACTTATCATTTGTGAGGGATATCTAGACTCCTGTGATGAGTGCTAGAGTCACATACTTTAAAAAGGTGAGAGGAAACTGTGCATATACAAAACCCACAAGTGGGGACACACATTTCCAAGCATTCTTTAAAAAGCTGCTCTATCTACCTCATGCCATAACACAACCTTATCCTCTGGACATATCACACAAAGGCTTGAACTACCTAGGAAACAAAAAGGGAGGACTGCTGCAAGGTCAGGAGCACCAAGTACTTATTGTAAACACCACTGATAATTAAACCACCTTTTTTTGGGTCAGAATTTGTTTTTTTGGTTTTATTTTAATAATATATGTGCCTTTCTGTGAACAGTTGAATTCCAGCTGTATTTGCCTCATTCTGAAGAGCAAAGCTGACAGCATAATGGGCATATTTAATCTCTGGAGTGAGATGTGGCAAAACTCAAAGGAGCATCAAAATCTTTCCTGAACTGCAGAGTTCACCTCATGCTTCCATACAGAAAAGTCCCAGTGGCTCAGCAAGTGTCTTCCATGGAGAAGTCATACCTGAGAGGATACAACCAATATAAACTCTGAAATCACACTTCCAGACCTGCTCTTGCAAAAGGGAAGTTTCTCCTGACTTGCATTATCTGAAGGCCAGAAACTCAGGTGCACAGGCCCTTGAGGGTGCATTGATTGTTTTAAAAGCCTCCATGAAAGGTAATTATCAAAAGATTTATTATGGGGGAAAAAAATCCTTCGGGATCTGAAAACTGAAAAACTAAAGGATAAAAGTCACAGGTTTAGTCTTCTGCCTTCTTCATCCTTTCTTGAAGCCTCTACTAGCTAGGTCTGGAAATGCTTTTGATTATGTCTAAAAATGACAGAAGATGAAGGCACTCAGCACCTTGCACAATCAGGTACTTAGTGTCCTTACCCTCCCTGGGGCTCTGCTGCTGACAGCAAATGAACTGATAGCTCCTGCTGCTCCTACCAGCCTGGTTCTCTGTGTCATCCACCTACACACACATTCATTCTCTCCCTCATGATTTATTCATTCAATTTATTTATGTAGGTCATTTTCAGTAGTAGTTTTACAAATAATGGCAGAAGTGTAAAAAAAGCAAGACAGAAACAAAGTTAAGGAGAGAGTTGATGGCACGCAGGGAATGGCAAGGGGGAAATCTACTCTGCTGAAAACAAGACATGCTCTAGAGGACTGCTCCTCATTTTCTCCCCAGGCAAAGCCTGAGCAAATTCCAAGTGACATCAGCTTCACCAGCCTTTGACACTGACTTCCCACAGCCAAACCAACTGGTGCTCATGCCCTGCTCCCTGGGCTTGCATGGTTTTTTGATTGCACTTGAAGCCTTTTGGAGCTCTCTGAAGGCTACTTCTACATTTAGAGACAACTGTTTCAGTTTTCCAGGCATTTAGTCATTAATTGTGTTTTAAAGTTTTGGTCACAGGGGTCGCTGCAGTAAAGAACAGGCCTATTTATATTGCCTAACCTATGTGTCTAAATTAGATTACTTCCCTTTATTTCCTTTTTATCCACCCTCTAAAGAAACTCCCTTTTTTACACTGAACCCACAGGAACTACAGGGAAATCACTTTCCTAAGGATATAATCAGACATGGTAAGCTGATCTTAAGGCTTTCTGTCACGGAAAAAAGCAGTCTTGTTCCTTCACCTTGCGTGCTTTTTCCTGTCTTCATCCTCTTCCTTCCCCTTATTCTACCTTTTTCCCACCCTTGCTTCCTTACTTTTGACACTTACCTGACTTCTCACTGAGCTGATTCAGCCCATTGAACTGACAGAAAATAAATCCAGAGAAGTAAAAAAAGACAGTTTTCTGATGGGTTAATGAACTGCATCATCTCAATGAACATGAAAGTCAGCCCAAGGGTGAGTCAGGATGATGTAGGAGGGAGTGTGAAGAGCACGGAAGATTGACCCTTTTCACAGCAGAAAGTGATCAAAAGAGCTCAGTTTGTCTCCACTAATGGTATCCTTAGGTGGGAATATAAAGTAGATGCCTGAAAACAGACAGAATTTATCCTTGCTGTTCTGGCTCTGCAGTAATGAATTTATATTTAATTTTCTTTCCCTTCTATGCTCAGCTGGCATGTTCTACCACAATTCATAGCCTGAGAGTGTTATAGAGACCCCCTTCAAGCACAGCATCTCTACACTGCTAAGAAAATCTGTCTCTCAGATGTTTCACAAATAAAAGAAGCACTGAAAACATTAGGCATCAACTGTGACCTGCCCTGTTATGGTGTCTAGTGGAGAAGCACATAAGGGGAGCTAAGAGAAGCACAGTTGTCAGACTGTGAAAGTCAAACTGTGACTGAAGTGAAATGAAACCCTGGCTGCTCCATTTTTTGATACCTTCAGACCAAAACAGGGCACTTTCTTCCTGACATGCTGTGCCAAGCACAAGGTACACAACACGCTATGCTCAGCAACACTGTTAGTTCAATGAAACCAAAGGTTCTGTGATATATTGGAGGTCAAAGAAAATAATCTCATATTCCATAAATCTGTAAAGCACTGATTACACAAAGGGGAAAACATACATATAAATATATATATATATACACCAAAGCAAGACTTTTTAATTAATAAGCACAACCAATTCCCATTGTTTTTCCAAAGAAAAGAGAACTTCTCCCTACCTCCTTCACTTTAGATTAGTAATCCTTATCTAACAGGAGGAGAGCTCCTTTTCTTGTGATCTGTGGGCATGAGCACCAAACCAGCAATTACAGCAATTGCAGGTGTCCTCTCTGTTTTTAGAAAAGTAATTTGTGAATGCACATGTGGCATCTCAGCATTCTCCTAGCAATGTTCTGGAAATGCTTTTGTCACTTCTGCTTCTCCCATGGTGTAAGAAATTATGTGCTCTGCCCCAGACTTTCCTGCTCAGGCTGTGATGGAAGCACAGGCATAATGTGCATCAAAGGGTTACAAACCACGTGGAGACATTCAAGGCCCTCAAAATGTAATCTCTATTCTGATTGCAAAATCTGTGGAAGATATTTTATTTCAACAATGCTCTCAGCCTCTCTTCATGGGCTAAGGAGAAATATTTTCATTTCCTATCTTCGTTATCACTTTTTTATATTCAGAACACATGCAGACAAATGCAGTCTGAACTACAGCTATTAAAATGGTATCTGCCATGGCAATAGTCTGTTAGTCTTTTTTTAAGGAATCTTTTTGTAAGACTCCTTGAATCAGAGTCCTCCAGTGGTCTAACCAGTACCCTAATTAGTTCTCATTCACATCAGTCATGACAAGTTATGGATTGCATTTCTCCTGCCTCAATTTAAAACTAGTCTAACTTCCTACAGTTCCTTCATTTCTCTAACTTTCTCTCTTTTTCTTATGACTAACTTTTTTTTCCTGAGTTAAAATTTGTGACAGGTCCAGGACTAGTGTAGATAGTGACTCTGATTCTGTAGCAAGTTCGTTTCCTGTTCAACATCACCCACACTAAGGAAACCTCATCTGTTCAGAGACGGAGACATTTTAAGAAAAGTTATTTTTAGGCTGTAGAAGATTATCAGTCATTGAGACAAAGGACTCAGGTGAGTCCTTAAAAATTATGAGAGCAGGGAAAGCCTTCTGACATACAGAGATACTGGAGGCAAATGGAAGAAATACAATTTGCAGGTTGCTCTGCTTAGGTGAATTAATTATTATTTCAAGATAGTTTGAAACTTTTTGTGCTTGAAAATTAAACAGTGCTCTGAAGGGAAGGACTAAACAGACCAATGGGTGAAATTGTTGTGGGCTACTTCAGGGTGGGCAGGGAGGATAACATCCTCCATCTTCAGTGCTCTTTGCCACTTCCCCTGCACGTTCTGAATATTGTGATTAATGACTCTTAGCACAGGAGAGATGAATGCCCTGTCCAGGTTGATCCCTGCCTGCTGCTCTGTGCTGTGAACACAGATAGGCACCTTCACTGCCTGTGTGCACGTGCACAGGGGCTGCAGTCACACCTGCCCCTTTGGGCACCCAGGCTGGATGCAGCTCAGAGCATGGGCAGAGTCTGAGTCTTCCTGTGTAAAATACTCAGAGCTGATAAACATCTGCATGTCATTCCCTTGTCCTTTCTCACCCCTCTCCAAGATGTGGGGATACAATTTGCCAGCTCAGAGAAGCCCTGGACACAATTTCCTCATGCAGTAGAATTACAAACAAGGAAGTGACGTGATACAAACCTAAGCTGGGAACCTCTTCAACAGAGAAACTTTGGGGTGAAATGAAGGGACAGCTCTAGATAAGAGCTCAGACTCAGCACTCTCTGGGGAAGTCTTCATTGTTTTCCTGTCACATTTTAGACTGATTAATACCTCTTGTGCACAGAGATTTGTTGCTCTTTTCTGACTGGATTAATTGCAATTAAGATAGAACTTTGCATGGAGAAAAGGGTCTGACCAGCTGTTCTGGCAGCAGACATTTTGCACTACAGGACTATGTGGTCTCTCTATCTTTTTAGAAATAGATGAGGCTATATTGCAGAAGGACACTGTTTGGAGGTTCTATCCAGGGAAAGGTGCAGAATAATCAGCTTTTAAGAACATTATTTCACTGATTTTCAGCAGCTTTCCCATGTACACGACCCCAGTGTTAGGTTTTTAATCTACATTCTATCAAGTCAAAGGAACAGGAATTGGTTTGGGTTTTCATTCCTTGTTTTATACCAGAAAATATTCAGTTCTTATATCTTGATGTACTGGTATTTTATGTACTGTACCTCTGACTGGCACCCTACAAGATGCTAAAGAGAAGGAGGATTTTTTTGTATGTCTTTGTAAGATAACATATGCATTTATGAAAAAAAATCATCAAAAAGACCACTCTATACTTCTCTCTGCTCCAGAGCAGCCTGAACACAAATTACTGATAAGTCTAGTTCATATGCTTGTGCAGGAACAGGTTTCCAAAGGCCTGTTCCAGAGAGCCCTGATTAGATAACACCAAACAGAGAGAAACCATGGGCTAGAGGACTTTGTTTTCATTTGCAGCTCATTAGAGGCAGCCCAGAGCTAACCTAAGCCTCCTGACTGGGAGATACTGGATCAGGATAAAACCAGGCACAGACAAAATAGCACTGTTTACACTTGATACAGCTGTACCCTGGGTTCCCACATGATCAAAAAATAATAAGCTGCCAAAAGAAGGGGCACTGCCTTCAAAAGCTTCAAAATCCATGCACTCAAATTGCTGCAGTCCAGGACTTGTGGGTGTTTCTGCACTGTAAAGCTGGCCAAGGAAAGCACCCTTAATCCAAAGGCGACTTTACTCTCGTACAGTTTCAGACAGGAAATTAGACCAAACTCTTCTCCTGCCGCAGAGGATGAGACAGGGAAGTAGTGGAGGCAGGTCTTAACCAGTTCCACCTAGACCACTCTTAGGGCTCTCTTCAGCCTAATTAAGAAGGCCACCTTAGAGGGGGGAAGAAAGAAGAATGTTCATGTGTATCTAATACCATTTCTAAACTAATCTAGTTAAATCAGTATGTGTTATGTGAGAAAGAATTATCGTCAGAAAGCTAATTCTTAATTAAGATGAGAAATTGAGTGGTGTTATCTATTAAAAAGGAGACATGGGCCGAAACTACTGCTGAATTGCATGCTGTCTTCTAAAAATACCAGAATGCAAGGATTAGGTACAAGTGAGTTAATAAGGTGTTGTACTGCATTCTGAAGGCTGCTTAAAATTAGCTGTGAATGTGCTTTTGCTTGTCCTAAATGCATTGCAGAAAGACAGAATATTTTTTTTCTTCTCTTTTAGTCTTCCTTTGAGCTGTCATACTCTGAGAAGTCTGGGTCTGTAGGCACTAGGAGAGAGATCACTCTGCTGTTGCTCTTCTTTCCAGTCTTGCTCTCAAGCCTGAAGGAATCAGTCCCAGTAAGTGACGTTCTGAGGTGAAGCACAGTCATTTCCCCACACAGCTTGTTTTGTTTGCACTATGGCACCATTGGGCAGTGCTGTGCTTTTTGGTGAAAGCACATTTCCACAAAAAGTGCCCACTTTCAGGATCAAATAATTTCCTATAAACCAACCAACCAAAAGATAAAAGGGGCTACAGTTCTCCTGGCTGAACCTCAACTGAAAATAAAATGTTACTAGGATTTACTGAGTCTTCTGTATTCTACATGCAGAAAGGTAACAATTTTTAGCATTTTGCACAGCACTGCAACTAGCCATAGGTCATTAATTACTTCTGCAATTGGTAGGGCAGGGAATCCACTATGCATAACTGTAAGCTGCATGAATTGTGGGCTACATGCAGTTCTCAGGATGTGGTCTGTGCTCCACAGAAATCTCTAAACAACTCTCAGCCAGGCGCTGCCTGCCAGCACAAAGGATTTCATGTCCCTCTGGTACAAAAGGCTGTATTTAGCTAGGTGTAAGAAGTTGGTGCTTCCAGGTGAATTACAGTCCTTGAAGAGAGGCAATCCTACTCTCAACCTACAATTTCTGATCTTCCAGAACTGGCGCTGGCCAAAATTGTTGCCTGCATGGAAGCCCCTATAGCATCTGAGAGCAACCTTCACTTCTTGCTCACTAGCAAAATACCTTATAATCTATTAGAGGACCACTATTCCTGCACTACTACAGATATGAGTTTGCCTTTTTACTATACTCTCCAATTTTAAGGGACAGTGAATAGTTGCTGGAGTTCACTAAGTCAACCAAGTCTGCAGTCACACAGTTAAACACATAATCAGCTCTTCAGCCTGGAGCCAAACCTGTTCTGGCATTCCCCATTGTCAGAGCTGGCATCTTGGAGCTTTGTGACAGAGGCAGTGCTTAGATAAGATTATAACTGCTACAAAAAATGCTGGTTTATCCCTCCTTGGGGGGAAAAAATATCCCAATCTAGAAGCTGTGCCAGAGGGAAGTTTCTTGGACAGCATCTTAGCCCAGAAACTTCCTTCACATCCTCACACAAGTCTGAGTGGAGGATGGCAGCTCAGACACAATTCTGCTTGTCCTTACTTCTGAGAGAGAGTCAGCATTTAAACCTCATCTGACCACAGCTGAGATCTACAGAGCATTTGCAATTAAGCATGTTCTGGTACCCACCTTTGTCTTTAGAGGAGCATAACAGTTTGCACTGTCTGAATGTATTAGCAGCAGTTAAACACAATCAAGCTGTCTACTCCTAAGGTCAGGACAGAATACTTCACAGCTGCAGTCCTTCTCCCACTGGGTATGACTAATGACATCTACTTCTCTGATATTCTTTCCATCTCTTTTAGGTGTTTGCACAGATAAGTTCTTTTTGCCCCAAAGTGCTTTCATGTTGAAATAAGGGCTCACTTTGTATTTTTTCAGCACACACGTATTTTTTTCAAATTTTGGGTAACACCCAGGGATGGTTAGACAAGGAGAAATCACAGGGTTTGGAAGGTATTGTCAAATTGTTCAAGTCCATGACTGAACAGTGCAATTCATCACTTTACCCCCATGTGCCCAATTGCCAGATCAGGGGCTTTCTCCTCTGTTAGCTTTTCAAAGATGCAGGGTCCACAAAGGATGTCACTGTTTCGCTCCCATTTCAGGATTACTTGTGAACAAAGCATTTTTTACACACAGAAAAAAAATGCAGCTTCAATGGTTAAAATAGTAAATTGAGCTGTAATTAACTTAATTGCAATAATAATGAAAATACAGTCTTGTGAGGATAGCAAGGCCTTTAGCTGGCTTTAGTTCCAGTCTGACAGAGATAAACCAATTTAAAATTTACACTGGATATCAACATTGTTTGTAAAGAAGCCCCAAAAGAAGCTCAGAGTAATACAGCTATGTTCAGTATTAAAAAAAAATCCATTTTGCCTTATATTAAGAAAGGGGACTTTTGTAAATTCAAGTAAAATCAAAGATTCTATTTTATGACTTGGAGAATGTTGCTTTTCTTAGGTTGTTCACAACACATAATTAGAACTGGGGTGTACTTTACTACACACCACACAAGAGATTCTCTGTCTCACTAACCAGAGTGACTGAGGGAGAACTCTCAATCTGTTACTATAGGTCTCTTATAATTTAAAAAAATAGTTGTCAAACTTAATCCCACAGACAAAGCAAATTGAAAAAGAGACTTAAAATAATAATTTTAAAGTTTATAAGTTGTAGGCTTTTTCTTTTTTAATTTGTTCCCTTTGTGACCTTTTTAAAAAACAGCAAAAAAGCAGAGCACGCGCAGCAACAAGCTACAAACCCTTTTCCTTTAACACACACACAATTTTGCAAAGAATGCTTTCTTTTAGGTGCAGTAAGCCCTGTACAATTCACAAACCAGTGATTTGTGGCTTGAAGTACTGAACTGTCAACAACTTAATTAATTTTAGAAGTACTTTTAATTAAAAAAATAGTAGCTAATAAAGATACAGGACATAAAATCATTTGTGATTAAAAGGTCATTGATATTTTTCTGCTGGACTTTCAGCATAACATTATAAAAAAAGTCTTACATTCATGCAAGTGTTATAATGGAAAAGTCTAATCTTTTTCCAGTATTAGTATGTGTTTGATCTAATAGTGACACATGAAATCTCATTAGAATTTAAATATATACCTTAACTTTTATTGAACTGTAAGCTCTGTAAGTTTGTAATATGCAGCACTGCAATTACTGATACTATATGTGGGAACTCTCCCACACTATATTGGATTCTCTAATGTCTTCTGGAAAGAATGAAAGGTATCAAACTCTTATTACTCATAATTTATATAAGGATTTGGATGTAACATTGCTAAAAGTCACAACACTATGAATTAAATAATTAATGAGAAATCTTTGCACTATATTTGCGTGCTATTATTTTTTATTTTAAAAAAAATACTTAAATGTCAAGCCCAGGAGGTGCCTGTGTGAATAACCATTTCTCTGATTTAAAAGCCTCATGAAGAAATGGAATGTCCAAGCTCTGAGCCACACAAACACAGGACAGCTCAGAGCCTGCCTTGTAGAGCACGATACGGACTGGGCTCCCTCCCACTGAACATTTGCCCCACAGTTCCAAGAACAGTAAATGTTTAACTTCCCTGGAAACAGAAAGTCACCTTCTGTTCTTCCCCTTAGCTCTACAACCCCATCATCTTCACAGTTAATAGCACTATGTATTGACCAACCAACAAATGCTGAAGTCGGGCTTCTGGGCAGTAGGGCTACAGCCTGTAGGGCTTTTTACATACAGAGGGGTGCAGTGACTAGACCCATGGAATCATAGAATATGCTGAGTTGGAAAAGACCCATCAGGATCAAGTCTAACTCCTGGCCCAGCACAGGACACCCCAGGAGTCACACCATGTGCCTAAAACCATTGTCCAAACACTTCTCGTGCTCTGTCAGGTTGGTGCAGGCTCCCTGGGGAGCCTGTTCCAGTGTCCAACCACCCTCTGAGGGAAGAACCTTTTTCTAATACCCAGCCTTAACCTCCCCTGACACAACTTCAGGCCATTTTCTTGAGTCCTGTCACTGGTCATGAGATAGAAGAGATCTGTACCTGCATCTCCTCTTCCTCACACGAGGAAGTTGGAATAAGGTCTCCCCTCAGTCTCCTCCAGGCTGAACAGACCAAGTGCCCTCAGCTGCCCCTCACAGGGCTTCCCCTCAAGACCCTTCACTATCCTCATGTCACACAGTGGGGCACACACTGCACACAGCAGGAGCTGGCCAGGCTGATCCAGGGATTGGATGCAATGGGCCATCACCCTCATCCCCTGTGTCCCTACCATATCCTCCTGCCAGGTCATTCCCTGCTTCCCCTATGGCTCTGAGGCCCTGACCATGCTTCTTGACAAGATGAGCCAGGCAGAGCTGGTCATCAAAACAGATGTTTTACTGTGAACTTGTGAGGCCCTCAGACAGGGTGACCAGAGAAGATGTGGATGCCCCATCCCTGGAAGCATTCAAAACCAGGCTGGATGGAGATCTGAGCAACATGCTCTAGTCAAAGGTGTCTCTGCCCATGGTAGGGGGATTGGAACAAGATGATCTTTAAGGTCCTTTCCAACCCAAGCCATTCTATGATTGTGTGTATGGGCCAGCCAAGCCCGCACATCAGGTCACTCGGTCAGACAGGACCCCAGTGATACACTGAGTGTCTGGGTGAGAGATTGTCTGCAGGAAGGCCTGGGGTCAGAACCAATGCTTGGGTGAGACTTACCAAGTCTGTTCTCTTCCCATTGCTATGAGAAAATTTGTCACCAGGTTTAAATAGCAGAAGTTGAAACCTGATGAATGAAAAGAAAAAACACAAATGAAAATACAGTACCTTTTGCAAGAGCACTCTCTACCTCAGAAGTCTTGTTATTCTTTCCAGTAAGCCCACTGGCCCAGCTTTCTCCCTCATGTAGTTTTCGTTTTGCCACCCCAACAGATTTCTGGAACCTACTTCCAGTTCCTTCAAGCTGAGTTTGGCACAATGCTTATCCTTCCTAGAAGTACTTGTGTCAAAGAATGGTAGTACTGCCAACCTCAGAAAGGCAACAAGAAGCAGAAAACTTAAATATTTATTTTTCACAACTATTATGTAGGCCAATCAATTGTTTTTGAACTCCTAATGCTCATCTCCACCAATTAAAACAACTGATCTTGCCAAGTGTCCCAACAGCACAATTGCTGTGGGTGCAAAACCATTAACTTGCAGCTTCTGAAATGTCTGAATTCTGAATTCTGAAATTTCTCTGTAGCAGATCCTCCTTTATTTGAAAACAGTATCAAGAGATGCAGTGAGAGGAGAGCTCAGCACAATCTGTGCCACAGCACTGATTAACTTCTCTCCAAGAGGAGTGGAGCAAGGCAGACATGCTGAGGATATCCAATCCCCAACCAATGCTGAAAAATTCACCAAGACCAGAACTTTTCTAAGGAAGAATTCTAGTAGTGGCAAACTTACACTGCATCAGAATTTCCCACCTGCTTTTTCATCAACAAAGTCAGAGCTTGTGCCACTGAAATCAATGGGAACTTTATTACAGACTAAATTGGAAGAAATGGGAAGGAAGGGGGAAAAACAATTAAAAATCCTGTATTTCTAAGTTATAGCTCTTATAAAGAGCCCAATCAGATTATTGTGCATATAAGTCAGTATTTTCTTCATTAGTGTAGCTAACTGGCCATAAAATGAGTACATTGCATTTATTCATGCATCTAGAGCGAAAAAAAAAATAAAAGTTTTCATATATTTGGAAAAAAAACATTTTTGAAATGGGGGGGACAAGAACTTAAAATACATTAAGCCAATAACTTATATCACAATATGATCCAGAGAATATTTATCATTCTATCCTTTATAGATCCTTTATGGATTAATTTATATAAACAGAACAAATATTTCTTCCATCTGTATTGAGAAAAAAACCCCTCTCAACCAATCTAAAAAACCAAACCAAACCTAACCAAACCCCAAACCAAACCAAACCCAAACCAAACCAAACCCCAAACCAAACCCAACACAACCCAACGCAACCCAACGCAACCCAACCAAACCAAACCAAACCCAAACCAAACCAAACCCCAAACCAAACCAAACCCCAAACCAAACCAAACCCCAAACCAAACCAAACCCCAAACCAAACCAAACCCCAAACCAAACCAAACCCCAAACCAAACCAAACCCCAAACCAAACCAAACCCCAAACCAAACCAAACCCCAAACCAAACCAAACCCCAAACCAAACCAAACCCCAAACCAAACCAAACCCCAAACCAAACCAAACCCAAACCAAACCAAACCAAACCAAGCAAAAGTTAGCTATAAACAGATTTAATGATTTTAGGAGCAAATAATTCCAAGGTGATAATCATCATCCTCCCCCAGCTCACAGGTTCATCTTACTGTGATCGAAGCAGCCCACAAACCTGGCATGCCTCACAGCTGCAGCAATACTGCCCTTCCTACCTGGATGGGTTATTGCTTTTGTTATTATTAAAGTGATTACACACTACTCAGGTTGAAAAATGTTTCCTTTAATATTTAACTTTCCTGGAAAGATATGTATAAGAGGAGAGGTTTTTAAAAGTCTGTATTTTATACAAAACAAATAGGACCTCTCATTTTTATTAAAGTTGGAGGAGTTTGGGTATTTACGGTGTTTATTTCAGGGATTTCTTTGTAATCATAAGGCAAGAATTTATGATTTAACACTTGACGGAGTCATGACACAAAACACCCAGGATTTATAGTTTCTTTACACAGTCCGCTTTGGTAACCATTACACAACACATCAATCTTCAGCTGTTTACAGACGCCCCCTCTCCCTGCAGAGATGTCAGTTGATCTGTAACACAGAAATATGAAAAAGTTCCAAATGCTTTGTGTTTATCCCCAAATCCCACTAGATGCTCTGCCGCTCATAGCTCTCTTTTCTCTCTTTAACAATGACCTCATTGGTCATTGCTAGTGCTTCTCATCTGGATATCCCTCATGAACATCCTGCATTTCCTGAGTCATTAGGAAGGGCTTGGCCAGCCTGGTGTCCAACACAGCCCACTGCTCCTTGACAGCCCCAAGAGCCACATCAAAGGCACTTTTGAGGCTTCAAGCCTATAATCTGGTTCTCCTTCACCCTGGATTTCAGTAACATGAGCAGATAAGGGAGTAGGGATGTGATCCTGCCCCTCTGCTCAGCCCTGTGAGGATCACCTGGAGTGCTGTGTCCAGTTTGGGCTCCCCAGGACAGGAGAGACATGGAGCTCCTGGAGCAGATGCAGTGGAGGGGACAAAGAAGATGGAGGGACTGGAGCAGCTCAGTGAGGAAAGGCTGAGGGAGCTGGGCCTGTGCAGCCTGGAGAAGATGAGGCTGAGAGGGGCCCTCATCCCTGTGTGTCAGTGTCTGCAGGGAGGGGCCAGGGCATGGACCAGGCTCTGCTCTCTGGTCCTAGCAATGGGACAAGAGGCAACAGGCAGATGGATGCACAGAAGTTCCACTTGAACATAAAGAAGAATTTCTTTCCTGCGCAGTGACCAAGCACTGGAACCGACTGTCCAGAGAGGCTGTGAAGTCTCCCTCTCTGGAGGTATCCAAGAACTGTCTCTGGACACAGCCCTGCGCCATGTGTGCTCTAAGACAGCCCTGCTTTGATCAGGGACCAGATGGCTCACTGTGACCGCTTCCAGCCTGACCCATCCCGGGATCCAGCGGTCCCGTGCCACAATGGCAGCGCCATCCCCATGTCTCGTGTGTCCCTGTCCTTGTGCCTCGCGTGCGTCCCCATATCCCACGTGTGTCCCCGTGTCCTGCGTGTGTCTCCCGGTCCCGCCTGTATCCCCGTGTCCCGCCTGTGTCCCTGAGTGTGTCCCCGTATCTCGCCTGTGTCCCCCTGTCCCTGCCTGTATCCTCGTGTGTCGCCTGTGTCCCTGAGTGTGTCCCCATGTCCCGCCTATGCCCCTGTGTCCCTCCCTGTGTNGAGGCGCCGCCGCCGCCATGGCGCCGGTGCAGCTGGAGAGCGCCCAGCTGGTGCCGGCCGGCCCCGCGTCAGCCCCGGCCCCGCCGGCCCCCGGCGCTGTGACAGCCGCCGCCAGCCCCGGCTACCGCCTCAGCACCCTCATCGAGTTCCTTCTGCACCGCACCTACGCCGAACTCACCGTGCTGGCCGATCTGTGAGTGCCGCGGATCTCTCCGTGCCCGGCTGGCGGTGCCACCTCGCAGCATCCCGGGAGGATGCGGAGGCCTCGCCAGGGATCTGTCCCGGAGCTCCTCCGGGGCTAGAGTGGGGGGAGGTGGTCGCGCTTTCCCATTCATAAAATGGTTTGGGTTGGAAGGGACCATGAAGATCACCCAGTTCCAACCCTTCCGTGGGCAGGGACACCTTTCCCTGGACCAGGTTGCTCAGATCCCCATCCAGCCTGGTCCTGAACATTTCCAGGGATGGGGCATCCACAGCTTCTCTGGGCAGCCTGTGCCAATGCCTCACCAGCTTGACAGGAAACAATTTTTTTCTGATATCTAACCTAAACTTACTCTTTTTCCATTTGAACCCATTCCCCGTTGTCCTGTTCTTGTAAATACCCTTGATCATTCTCCCACCCGGGGAAATGCCTGTGCACAGGTTGGTCTCTGCATCGGGCTGTGTCCAGGGGCACAGCAAAAGCTGCTGAGTGATCTGTCCTAAACAGAGAAAATGACTGTGAGAACTGAGAGCAGCTGCAGATTGGCTCCTTAAATGCTTAAGTTTGCCCCCAAGTTACTGCCAGAAAACCCCGAATGTAGTGCTGGTACTGATATCAAAATAAGTGAAACTGGAATATCTGAAACTGAGATTTTTTCAGATGCTGCAACTCTTTGAGTTACTGCTGTCGTTTTTAAAATACCATTTAATTATTTTTGGGAGATTTACATTTACTTACATTTATTTACGTTTACTTAATGATATGCTCTGCTGATGTTGTTGCCTTTAAAGAGACAAAACAAAGTGATGCTTTTGGGCCAAGAAAAACTTTCCTGAAAGCATTTGGACTCTGAATATACCTCTTCTTTCCCTCTTACTTTGTTTAACCTTAGAGGCTCTTGTGGGGAAGCTGTGTGTTTCAAGAAGTGACGTACAGAACAAATGGGAAAAGATAGGTATAGCTCTTGTACAGTGCCATGTCTGGTATGGGTGCAAACAGAAGTTTGCCTGACGTGAGTTAAAGATTATTCAAACTCTGGAAAGGACAAAGAATTTTAGAGTTTTAGTTTGCTTTGAAAAAACTTCCAAAATACCAGTCAAGAAGTCCTTCCTGTATGTGTATGGTGTGTGTAGAGTAATTGGTCTCAGCAGCCTTCATCAAACTTTTCAGTTAATTTGACCAGTTCCAGTCTGCCTGGTACAGAGTAGTGAGAGGTGATCCATGATACTATTTTTTATGTTCTTTGTAGCTGTGTAGAAGTTCCTGTAAATGAAGATGTCTAACAAAATTTCTAGTTGTCTGGAACGTAATAGAACGATATATAATACATCTATTTTTTTCCCCCCTCTTTTTTCATATAGATTACCAAGAAAGACTGATATGGAAAGGTGAGTTATAACCTCATAGATAAGAGAATCTGTAATACATGTTAAAATGTTTAGGATGTTTATGTTAATATACTGCTATTTAAATAAAATCTTTTTCACGTAATTTTAGATTTTATGCAAGAAAATAAGCTTTGTCTGTCTTGCTGTCCCTACATAGTTTCAAGATTTTTCTGAGCATCAGCAACAGTACTGGATTTTGTTGGTGTTTGAGTTTATAGATTTTTGGGCTTTTTTTGTTGCTGTTACAGTAGATGAACTCTGTTAAGGGTGTTTTTCTCTTCATGAATCTTGAAGCAATGAATTGACAGTAAAGCTGGCATGAAAGGGAGCTAGAGAGTTTAAATATATTCTAGTTAGTGTGATAAAGAAATGTTTTGTTCAGAAGAAACAGTTCAACAATGAGGACAAGGTAAAAACCTCTTTTCTGCATTTTCCCATGTTACCTGGTCTTTCTTATCATGAACACTGTTTTCTGCTCCTGTTTTATGTGATTTTGAAGTGTGAAATTATTAGAGAGCAAATGTAAGAAACCAGAACAGCACCATGCTGAGATAAAAAATCCATTTACTTTTCTGTTTCTCTTAATAAATGTTATGAAACTTGTCAGAATATTATTCCCTTTATTTATGTTGATATATGAATATCTAAATTTCTTTAGAGAGATATAGGAGCTATGATATTCCTAAGAATATTAATAAAGAATTCTGTGTACCAAGGTGATCATTAATTATTATCTCAAACCTTCCAAAACTTCCATAACATGTGTAATTAATTCCATTTTCATGGAATCATAACCTGGAATGATTACTTGTAACCTTTTTCCTTCTACATAGTATTTTATTAAGAGAAACAGTATGGGGTTTGATTTGGTTTAGTTTGGGGTTTTAATTATCACTCTGTTTAATGAAGAAATTACTTCTGACTTGAGTCCAGAGATACCCTGTTTCCCATCTAGATATTTAGCATTTCTGGGTGAAGTTAGATTCTACTTTGTTGGGCATGTGGGTGTGAGGCAACAACTTGAATCCTAATGGATTAGAGAAAAGAAAGTAAGACAGCCTTTAATGTACGTAGCATGTCCTATGACTGAAATTGTCTTGAAATTAAATGTTCCCATCCTTGTTAGCTTTGACTTACAACTCCTCTTGGTTAAATGGATTTCCAGATCTTGGAGGGACTCTTCTTTAGAAATGTGGCTTAGTTAGCCATATTTTCTCTAGCTTTGAGACTCTAATGGATTCAATAGTTGGGCTTCAAGCTCTGTTTCTTGGAGCTAGAGCCTGGTGACATGGCACTTATACTTTGGTGAAGATGTAGTGGTGTTATCCTCTGATGAAGTTCACGTAAAATATAAGTTCTGTATTACAATGCCTATTTAAAAGATGCTGGGATAAGAAAAACTGATGAGAAATTATGCATCATAGTATAATACAGCAGGCTTTTTTCAGGGTCATTTATTAGTTACCAGTTGTGGGAATTGGAATTGTAAGGAACTCTTACAATAAAGTGGTTGGTTTAAAAAAAGCATTATTACTGTGGTTCAGAATTAATAGTTCTGAGTTGTGGGGGAAATCCAGGGGCTTTCTCCTTGGTGATGGAGACTGGGCTTTGCACAGGATCATTATCTTTTTCTGGGTGACCTACTTCAGTCTTTGACCATATCAGTGTGTTTCTTTGTTTTCCTCACATTTAACTAGTTTTTCACTGGTTTAGTTTGTAGCTGTTGTACCTTGGCCTTCTGCACTTCTGAAAAGTGTCTGGTTCCATCTTCCCTACAATACCCCTTTAGATGCTTGAAGATGTCAGTAGGATTTTGCCACAGCCTTTTCTTCTTAAACAGGAACAAATTCAGCTTCCTCAGCCTGTCCTTGTATTCCACGTTTCCTGCAAATGTAAATCCATTTTCTGATCTCCCCTTGATCACAGAGCCATTCATCCTGTAGAAGACAATTTGTTAATGAGGGGTGGTTTGCCCTCAGCAAATTTCTGATTATTATTTCCAGGCTAATTTCATGCTTGGTATTTATCAGGACATAGCTTAGAAAAAGATTTGTCCTATGCAATTTTTTTCTTAAATTAACTTAGGCCAAGTGACCTATAGTTCCGAAGATCCTCCTTTGCCTACTTGAAGGACATGGTGTTTGCCTTTTTGCTGTCAAGACCTTTGATCACTGTGAATGTTGAAAATGATAGAGAGCAACTTTACAGTGGTGTGGATCAGCTCCCTCAGAATCTTTGGATGCAACCCATCTACTCCAATGGACTTTTTGCTTAATTGGTCCTTAACTTGATTTAATTCTACTGTAGCTAATGCTTTACTCCCCCAGACTCAGCCATTAGTCTGAAGGATCTTAGAGATCTAAACTTAGCAGTGAAGACCAAGGGTGAAAAATGCACTAAGCAAAATGGTTTTTATAAAGATTTTAAATTTTTATTTCTTGTTTTGTAAATAAACTCTTTCCTGAAGTTTCATTTTCCTTGAATATTTATTTTTGTGTAGCCCAGCATGAGGTCTTGTACCTATAATGAAAGACCATGCAGGAAATTTGAAAGCGTTTATGTTTTATTGGAGAAGTAGATTCCTAATGCAGTTGTCATTCAGGGATGATGGTGGTGGTTCTGGAAGCAGGGTTCTGTCAAATCAAAGTAACAAGTCTTCTCTAACTTCATTTAAGTGGTATTAGTGGAACAGTTACCAGAATGTTCTGTCTAGATTTGTCAATTATTTTCATTATTAAATTGTCATGCTTTCTGGAGGCTGTTTTTTAAAATTTATTTTCAGTCACAGAACATCAATTTGAATTTTTTCTACTATCATACTGCTTTCACCATAGATGTTTGTTTGACATAACTACTGTATTTTAACAACTTCTATGTGGAGTTTGTCTGAGAGATTACTGGCTTTCTAAAGTCTCATTGTAGTCATCTTTCAAGTCTCATAAAGTTTTCCTGAATCTTTCTAAATTCTCAACATCTTTTTTTCATAGTGTGGTTACTGTTAGAGCAGCGTGTGCATATAGCAGCTTGTCCACCACTTGAAATCTTAATACCAGGCTGAATGCCATTCCAAAACATGTGCTCTAGAACACAGAGAAATTACTGGCTAAATGCCCAAGTTCTTGGATGAGGTTCACAGAATGTAATGGAAGAAACAGGACCAGATGGTATTAGTTGTGCTTCTGGCCTTACATGTTCATCTGCTACAAGCAGATTATGCTTTACTTGTACAGAAGAGGTAACCTCATTACACCAGTGCTCTCAGCAGAATCAGTCTCTTTCTGTGTTATGAGTTTGTGTTTTACAGCTTGGGATCAGAAGGAGATACAGCTTCTGTTTGGTAGAGGCCAATATCTTATGTGCTAATTAATGTTCTTTTTGTCCAAAAGCTTCTGTTACTTTAGAAAACCATATCAAGAAAACAGCTTAGGTTTGGGGTTTTTTCCAAGCTGAGTAGAAAATGGGAAATTAGTAAACTGAACACATAGAAAGGGAGGAAAACCTCTATGAACTGTTGATGAAGTGGTATTACAGATCTGCACTGTAGATCTTTGTGTCTTGTCTGATGTATCTGCAATGTAGATCTGTAATAAAGCATGAAAGTCTGCCAGTGCCCCTCTTGCATTCTGTTTTACAAAAAATAGCTCTGAAGACATGCAGACATACACTCCTTCATTTTGACTGTCTTGTACAAAAATGGTGGGAGGAGTATTGTATTGAGAGTCAGTGAGTTCTTAATTTCTTTGCAAGGCAGGAATGGAAAGCAGAATTGTAGGATGGGGATTTTTTCGTCTTCCCCACCACCACCCTATTTCCATATTGTAACATACTGTGTAAAGATACTGTAAAAATATTAGGATGATATTTTGTTTAGTATCTTATCTATGTATTTACTTATAGTGAATGTAAGTGTAATGCTACGGTCAGGTCCTGTAATCCTTGGGTATATTGCCTACTTTAAACTTAAATCTTAAGCCTTGACGAAATCCTATAAAAGGTGTAAAGATAATTTAGTTGAGCTCACTATGGAATTGTTTCTTTTACAGTCAATGATTAATTCCTATGCATATGCTTTTTGTTTCCCCAGACAGTCATGATTTGTTAGAATCAATGTATGTTGTTAGGTATTCACAACAGAAACTTTTCCCCCCCATGCTCTTAATCAAACAATCCACATATTACTACTGATGCCTGCATTAACACGATTAGAAGTTATCTTTACAGCCTTTTTTTTTTTCCCATTAGCACACAGTTAAATTACACCTTTATTATATATCTGAGCACTGGCTAAATATACTTTTTTTTTTCCCAGAAAAATAGAGATAGTGCAGTTTGCAAGTCGCACTCGGCAGCTGTTTGTTCGTTTGTTAGCCTTGGTCAAGTGGGCTAATAATGCTGGGAAGGTGGAAAAGTGTGCGGTAAGTTAGAGACAGTCTGGCACAAAACAGTCTCTGAGGGATATGGGATATTGCTGCACCCTGACTTCTTTTTACTACAGAAATTTAAAAACAAATATTCCTGTTTAGAAATTGTATAATCTTGGTTTTTAACGGTTCGTGTTCCCAAAAACTCATCGACAGCATGAAATGAAAGACTTGTCTGTGCATAGTTTCAGGAGTGATTTGGGTTTAGATAACAGGACAGGGAATAGGATGATCTGAGTGTGTTAGTTCTTATTATCACTTTCACCCTGATCTTGGATAAATAAGAATAAAGTCCAGAATGTTGCAGAAAAACAAGCCCCTACTGATTACAAACAAGTATGGTTGCATTCCAGTAGTAATCAGCAGATAAAGAGCTGTGAGGCTGTACAGATCCCCCACAGCATCAGGAATGGCATGTGGATTTTAAGTGTCCTTGCATGTGAATGTAAGAAGTGGCCAGAATATTCATTATTTCTTTATTTTGTAAATGCAGTTACTTGAATTGGAAGTGACAGAAAAACCGAATATAAAGGGCCATTGATTTGTGCATTTTTTTGATTCGCCTTTTTTCTTAACTCCTTGTTCTCTACAGATGATATCAAGTTTCTTAGATCAGCAAGCCATCCTGTTTGTGGACACTGCTGATCGTCTGGCATCGCTGGCTCGAGATGCTTTGGTTCATGCTCGGCTGCCCAGCTTTGCCATCCCATATGCAATTGATGTTCTGACAACTGGATCCTACCCTCGGCTGCCCACCTGCATTAGGGTAAATAACTCTGCCGTGTCTGGGGGATGTGGGAATCCCCTGTATGGCATCAAGTGCGTGGTAATCAAGCTAATTGTCTGTGTGCAGATGGAACTGTAGCTCAATCCAGGCCTAGTGCCAAGTCTCTGCAGTGTCAGTTTCTCATGCAGAACGCTTCTGTTTGAACAAGTTACGCTTTTCCAGTAAAGCATTCCCTCCCTTTATTTAGTTCCGCCAATTTTAGCGATTTTATTCAGTGGTCAGTCTCGGGTAAAATGTAATCAGCTAGAAAGCAAATCTGAGTGTAAGATAAAAAACTTCACTGGGCAATGGCCTGTGGTATTTGTATTTTTAGACTTCTGGTCTGGTTGGTTTCCACAACTGCTGCTATCGATCTGTTACACATGTTTTAGATGCATAGACTTGCCTGTGTTTATTGTAACAGGATAAAATAATCCCTCCTGACCCAATAACTAAGAGTGAGAAGCAAACCACACTTCATCAGCTGAACCAGATCCTTCGTCATCGACTCGTGACTACAGATCTCCCTCCACAGCTGGCAAATCTTACAGTTGGTAAGAACTGGAATTACTTTTTGAAGGATCCATTATTGCAGGCTGATTTAAAATCGTTGTTTTAATGCTATAGCAAAGCTAAATGATAGCTTAATTGAGACCATTAAGGATGCTTCATCTGTTAAGACTGGGAACCTATCTCTGTATGACATGAAAATATGTGGTTTTTTCCCTGTTTGGAAAATGAGAGCACTGATAAAATTGCTGAAATATTATTTCTTTACAAGAAGAAATCCTGTGCATGTAATGCCAAAAAGTTTTAGACATTGTCTTGCTCTTTCAGCACATGTTCTGTGAAAGAGTCTTTGGGCTACTTCATCTTAATTTCATTTTAAAATGAGTTGAACTGTTAGGTCTTTCTGGAGAAACTCTTTGAACATGAATTAAAACAAGTCACTTAATGTTGCTTTTTTAAGCTATTTTGATATTCATGTTCAGGCACAGAACTTGTTCATATTTATGCATGCCTTTTGTTCAGTAGCTCACCACAGTGCCAGATCTCTTAAATTGTTTTGAGATCTCTTGTTTTCATTTAGCCCAAGTAGTGGTAAACATTAAGACAACCTTTTATACAGGAAGGATGGCTATAAACTGGACCAGGTTATTGCAGATTCACAGAAAATAGAGTGAGAATGGACCTAGTCCATGCTTTTAACCAAGGCAAGGTTAGTCATTAGTAAACCATTCCCCACAGACCTAGATCAAAGATACTTCTGAAGAATCTTAGTGCCAGTTTTCTCTAGTCCCTGTGTGAGTGCTTGAAGTATCAGTATTAGAGGTATTTTTGTCTAATGGAAGTATATATGAATGATGAGTAATATGTTTCATCTCTTAAGAGTTTTCAGTTAGCTAAACATTTCAATGACTATTATTTTCTGTTTTGGAGTGTGGTTTGTTTTAGGGGTGTGCCTGGGGCACTCTTGAAAATGAAACTTCCTGAGTTAAATGGTCAAAATTTTTGCAGGAATATTTCTAAATGTCTTTAATGATAAAGGTATATGATGTTGTTTGTTAAATGATTGAGAAGGTTGACTTGCATGTCAGAGTAAGGACTTGTACTTACTGTTTGCTCTGCCTCTCATTCTTTTTATGACCTTGCTTCCAGTTCTTGGAATATGTATCAGTGTTCACAAAGGTGTGAGGATGTACATGTCAATTAGATAAAAAAGGTGCATAAACGTAGCTTGTTGTGTGTATATAAATTTTGCAAAAGATTATCTTCCTCACGTGAAAATGGATTTATAATGTTCTAATATTAAATAAATGCTTTGCAGTGAGATGTGTTTTCACGGCTAGAGTTCAGCCTGGGCTGAGATACATGTTCTGAATGTCATTTGAATATTGCTGAAAGCATTCATTGTTGATAGTAGCAAAGAATAGGAATATTTCAGCCAGATGTTTTGTTTGTCAGGCTGGTGGTCAGCTCAGTGTTACTCTGTATTACAGAAGCACAAGTGTTAACAAGTTATCAGATTTAACAAGGTAACTTCAGGATAGTTTGTACATCTTTCTATGCTGCTTATTGACATTGGGTCTGTTGCAGACTAAAATGTTCACAGTTGCACTGGAACATAAGCAACAGAGCAGAAATTATAGGATCGTTATCCATTATGAGTGCCAGGAGCTACCACGCTGTTATTTTTTAGGCAACTTAGGAGACTCAGTAAAATAAAACATTCTTGTCTTCCTTAGCCAATGGTCGTGTGAAGTTTCGAGTTGAGGGTGAGTTTGAGGCCACCTTGACAGTGATGGGTGATGACCCTGACATCCCCTGGCGCCTTCTCAAGCTGGAAATTTTGGTTGAAGACAAGGAAACCGGTGGTAAAGAAAAAATCAAACCTTTACACTTTATTTTTAACATGATACTAGTCTCTGATGCTGTATAAGTCTTGTTTATGCTGGATTTCCTGCTTATCACTACTTAAGAGAATGAAGTTATATGTACTTGTCCTGTTTTGACCTTGCTCTGCAGGCTTTTAACACCTTAACAAAGCTATACAGTGACAGTGTAGTAAACTGAATGACATTTCCAGAGTAAACCAATAATTTTGTCCTTTTATTGTAAAACCTAGTATGGAAATTGCTTGGTACAGTTGTATCTTTTTTATTTTTAATTTATCAGTTTACTGAATTATTTTAAATACCTACTTTCCTGATGGCTAATGTGACTTATTTTTCATTTGCTGAAGATGGTCGAGCTTTGGTTCACAGCATGCAGATCAACTTCATCCATCAGTTGGTCCAGTCCCGGCTGTTTGCTGATGAGAAGCCCCTTCAGGACATGTACAACTGCTTGCGTATCCTTCTGAAAGGGGCTTCTGAGTTAGGTGTTAAAGTAGCCTTGCTCTTTTAGTAGCTGGAAGTCAGGAAAGATGGATTCCCTGCTAAGCTTGGAGGAAATGTCTGGACATGAAGTTATGGTGGCCTTGAAGTAAATTACGGCCTTGGAAGCAGTAATTCTCAGGCGTCTGCATGTCAAATTTAATTCTGCATACTAAATCAGCAAAGGTGAAGGTGAGGTATTCGAGGCAGCAGGTTGTGTGGTAAGTCAGTGCAGCAGCAGCAGCAAATTTTGGGGATGAAATACAGAGCTGACTTGGAAGTTCTGGGAGCTGGCAGTCCTTGCTCCCAAGAACTGCAGTAAAGTGCGGTTGATGAGAGTGTGTTAACTATTGTATCTGTGTGAATAATGAGAGGAGATACAGGATGTGCAGTGGTCTTCCACTTGCAAAGGGCAGGCTGACAATGTGAAATGGATTTCGGTGAAACTCTTTCTGCAAAAAGAGTCATGGCTTTTTATGATGACTCTGAGAGATAGGGTGAGAGGAATTTCTTTGTTAGTAATCATCTCTTCAGTAAAAGATGATGACAACTAAAAATCTATAAAACAAGGCTGTGACTCTCCTGTCTATCAACCTGTCCTAGTTTAGAGTTTAGAAAACAACAAAATAACCCTTTGAGAAATATTTGGTGCTATTTATATATCTTTACCTCTGGATTAGTACATTAGTGTGTTTTCAGACAGCATCTTGTGTGACTTAGATGACAAAAAGATTGATGTAGGATACAGAAATGGGTTTATGTAGTGTACAGACTTCCTGGACATCTTACATTTTCTTAGCACCATGCATTAGACTCCTTCTGCCTGGCTCTTCAGCTGGAAGTCTTGCATTCACAAACACTAATGCTGATCCGAGAGCGCTGGGGTGACCTTGTACAAGTGGAGCGGTACCATGCAGGGAAATGTCTCTCACTCTCTGTTTGGAAGTAAGTTCATTTCAAAAGGACTGTTAACAAACAATAAATTAAATAACAGGAGAGATTATATTTACCAAGCTTGGACCATAACTTTCAGAATTGTACTTTCTTTTTGATGTGAAACTCCTAAATTCTTGTAATTAAGTACCTACAAATGTTGCATGATTTGCAAAGGAGTAAGTGTTACACATTAATGTACAGAAGAGCACTGGATACAGTTATGAGTTTGTATTTACACAGATATCTAAAAACTGATTAGATCTCTGTCGGACTTCTACTGTGTTTATTGCTTGATTTGGAGTGCTTAACATATTAAAAAACAATCCAAGTACACTTCTGATTGTGTTAAATTTGCAGTCATCTAAAATTCTTCATGTAGTTACAGTTTACCAACGGTTCTGCTTTAAAATGTCATCTTAAACAACTGCCTTTTTCAGTTCAGCTGACACAATGTTTTCTTTAACCAGAACACACAGAATCATGGTTTAGCTACTGAAAAACGTAATTTCTGTTCTTCCAGTTGCATGGTTTAATTATTCTATGTATTTGAAGTCAACAGGTACTTGGCAGGAAAACAGGGACCGCATCTGTCCATAAGGTCACTATAAAAATTGATGAAACTGATGTCTCAAAACCCTTACAAATATCTCATGAGCCTCCACTGCCAGCCTGTGATTCCAAATTGATGGAAAGAGCCATGAAGGTAAAGGTTTGCTTTGCTGGAGACATCTAATTTTGTGAATCAAAAACTCAAGTGCTTTGCACTATCTCTTTGTTCCACTTTGTTTCTACTTAAAGAGCTGTTTCTAAGATTTCTAGTAAGCAGTAACTGTTGGTTGTGTAGTGTTTATGTGGGGGCCTCAAATTGTTGTTACAAATTATTGGCCTTGACTTAATCTTAAAAATTGCACCTACTTCACAGTGCATTATACCACGTGTGAGACAGAATGCTGAGACTGAGGGGAAACAACAGCAACATACCAGCTATTATTTGGCTTGAAATGCTTTATAGAGAGACAGTTCTTCCCTTTCCTGTCTTAGAGCTACTCTGAAAATCAGCTTCCCTTTGTCACTGGAGTTGGTTTCCCAGCAGTGCTTTCCACTTTAAAATATCTTACATTGTGATTTGGAAATCTTGTGCTGAAGAGCTCATGTGGTTTGCTTGTTACAAGTGTTAGGTGAAGCTTAGATTTACATTATAACTAACCAGATTATATCATGTAGCTTATTTAAAGGTCCAGATTCCTGTATTTTACAGGTAGAATTGTTACAATGATCCAAAATGAGTAACTGCAGTCAGCTTCCTACTTGGATCATGCTTCAATGGGCATAATTCGAGATCTTGGTAAAAGATATTTAAGAAAAACTGCATTCTGGGTATTATAATAAATCCCTCAGAAAATGTGGCTGTGATGTATCAGGATGTCTGTTTGTCATTATTGCTTTCAGTGTTTGGGTTTAGGAGAGCTAGGAAACTGGAGTGGATGGTGCAATCTTCACACTTTCAGTACAGTTTCTCCACAGGGAAAAGCTCCCCAGCTCAGATCTTACACCTGTCTCACACAGCTTTCTCCACTCCCTGTACATACTTTGTATTTCAGCCTCTTGGCCCATTGTGTTACCAGTGCTGACAGACAAGTCTGTATGGTGAATGTCAAGAACTACCAAGGTTTCAGCTACAGAGGGATGTGGGAAACCCAGTGAAACATGGTAGCCTTCTACTCTAATTCTAGAGTAGGAATTCTACTGTTAGTATAGTAAATATATACTACATTTACTTATTTAATAGCCTAAATTAGCATATTTAGGCTACTAAATATAGAGTTGATTTAGTGAAGGTGCTGTATTTATGTGTAAATCCAAGAAAATGCTCTTTATCTACATCATCTGCTGAAGATCCACTGGAGCTGACACAGTCTAAGCTCACTGAATGAAGTCTGCAGCCTGTAGATTAAGAGGCCACTGTAAATTTGAGATATATCGAAGTTAATGCTGCCCGCTTTATGAGGACTTGCTCTAAGCTCAAAAAAATTATCAACTATGGTAAATACAGTGCTGTTGTAGTGTTTGAATAATGATCTCAGCTGTAATGACGTAGATGGCACGCTGGGTTTCTGTTTGTTTAAGATACTGTATAGAACAGTGGCACAAACAAACATGTTTGTCTGAGCAGATTGTTCTGGATTAACCTACTGAAAATTGGATGGAGCTATAGAACATGTAGTCACTTCTTAGTGAGGAAGACTTAACCCATTGCAGCTGCTGAGGTGAAATGCTGTAGCGGATGGATAAAGACTTTATAGCTTGTCTTTAGGGGAAGGTCATTCTGGTATGCCAAAGCTTGCACTGAATATAGTATAATTCTGTGGTATATGAACCTCTTCTGCATTTATCTCTTACACTAGAATAAAATTTGAGTTTAATTCAGCTTGAGTTTTCAAAGCAACATGAGGTTACTTAGAAAATAGGTTTGCTGTAACCTGGAGCTTTGCTTATTCAAAATATATAAATAATGTGACTGGAATGTGAATGCAAATGCTTTAATTTAGATTGTACAAGTAAGTTATAGTGAATACAAATGGTGGCATGATCTTCAGCACTGGCAGTGCAAGCCCCTAGATACTTCTGGGTTCAGAAGGGTTAGCCATACTCAGTGTCTGTCACTGCATTGTTACCCTGTTAGCAGGACTTAAACTTGCTGGATTTCATGTTACAGCTGCATGTGTGTTTGTGCAGAGGCAACCATATCCTAATGAAGTGTTGTTTTGTGATTAGGGGTCTTTTTTCTTTAGCTTGAGCTAGTTACCAGTGGCTGAGGAAAAAAAAAATGGACCAGCCTTGATCCAGCACAAGTAGGTCTGCACAGGGAGAGGTAACAGCGTAATTTGTGAAATGTCTTTTACACCTTCTTCTAATCTTAGCTCAAAACTCCTCCCACTGCCTGCTACACAGACAGAATCTCATGGTAGCTTGTTTTATTTTATAGTGCTCCAAATACTCAAGTTAATAGTCAATGTGGCTCACCACAGTTCTGAACAAATTATTTCTGAAGTGATTGTTTCATTAAGTACCTTTGTTCCAGTTTGCTAATGCAGAAAGTCTACACATCAAATATAAGCTTACTCAGGTAGTTTTCTTTTTTACAGATTGACCACCTATCAATAGAAAAACTCCTAATAGACAGTGTCCATGCAAGATCTCATCAAAAACTCCAGGAGCTGAAAGCCATTCTTAAAAGCTACAACATTAATGACAATTGTATGTGTTTTCTAGAACTGAGGTTTTTCTAGTTCCTTTCCATTTGTTTCTAGGGATGGTTTTCTTTTCTCTTGGTGTTTCTTGTTTTCATTAATTTAAATTTTAAAAAATGAAGGGAATCATGTTCAAAATGAACAAAATTTAGCTTTGACTTATTTTGCATTGATAATTGTAAAATACTCATGCATCTAAATGCTGTGTAATAAATGAAATTGGTAGAACATTGTAGTCTGGCTTTAAGGGTTAAATTGTCTTGTTTGTGTTCATAATTTAAAGCAAATCTTTCTCTGTTTTGAACTAGTTTTGGATGAGACTTTCCTTAAACTGCTGTTGAAACTTTTGGGATTTAGATTGATAATTGTGAAGCAGCGAGTTAAAAGATGTTCTAGGATTGATATTCTTCAAGTTTGTCTGCCTTTTCTCATTGGTTTGTCACTGTTTTCACAGAGAAATTCTTACATTCAGATTCCTCTCTATGTCATCACTATAATAATGTGCAAGTGAAGTTCGTTTCTCTAAAAACATACAGGTTTTTGATATAATTGGCAAAGTTTTAATATAAGCATGAATTTTGAGTGAAATTATTAACACCATTTTTTGTTTAGCGTTCATTGAGACGGCTCTCCCAACTCTTGTAATTCCTATTTTGGAACCATGTGGTCGATCAGAGTGCCTGCATGTATTTGTTGATCTCCACTCTGGAATGTTCCAGCTGATGCTGTATGGTGTTGGTAAGTAGGCACAAAGCCAGGAGGTATTTTATATCTTGCAATAATTCTGTGCTATGAGGTAATTTTGTGGGAACAATTCATTCAGATGTGCAAAGTATTGTGAGCAAATGAGCCCCACACTTGGGTCATCATCTAGGTATTGGAGTTTGAGGAATGAAAAAGAGGATCTTAGTGCTTAAGTGTCACAGTTCAGTTAAGAATATTTTAAGAGGACAACAGAATAATTATTGTTGAGAGTCAATGCAATGCATATTCTTAATAGCTCATGATTCCTGGCTTATGCTGTTAATGGATGGGGTCTTTTCACATGGACCTGAGTGAGAATTGTATTATGTGACCATATACATCTGGAGTTAATTCTGTTCAACTCTTAACTTCAGGTTTCTCATTGCTTAAGAAAATAAAGGAAGTTATTTTAGTTTATTTGGTTAATAACATCCTACTGTGGTTTTACAAGCATTATGGATCATCTATTGGTGAAAGGGACAACAATTGCAAGTTGTAACAGAAGTTTCTTCTCAATATGAGAAAGGAATGTTTTACAGAGAAATCAAACCAACCCCCTGAGAGTTTTGGTGGAGTCTGAATCACTGGGGGATGTTCAAGATGCAATTAGATAATCTCATCTGTGTTCCCTTTCCCACAAAAGGTTGGACCAGGTGACCTTTCCAGGTCCCCTTTGAAGCCCAAACTTGGGCTGTTACATGATTATGAGATCAATTAGATGAGAAACATGCAATGAAAGTTTGAAGTTTGTTTGAAGGACTGGTGCTAAGACCATTCACCCACCTGATGTTCTTGCAGATCAACTGACACTTGATGACATAGAGAAGTCTGTTAATGATGATATGAAGCGAATCATTCCTTGGCTTCAGCAGCTCAAGTGAGTGACTTGAACAGTTGACTCAATTTGTACGGAACGAATCACCACATTTGTATTCTGGCTGAGGACACTTGCATGGCCTTGTGTTTTATCACAGCAGGAGTTACACTTTCTTGCTTGCTGTTGTAAGCAACCTTGAGTATTTGCCATCTCCTCTAAGCAGTGAAGGAAATTGGTTTTATTTGGAATTGATTCCATAGTCCTGCTTTAATTTCCCCCTTACATCTAGCCTTAAGCATTGCGTTATGCACACTTTGCATAAAGTCTTTTAAGTAGCAGACCACTTACTTCCTGAAAATCTTTTTCTCTTCATGTTCATCCTCTGTGTCCTTTATTCCACTCTGTTTCAACAACTAAACTCTGCTTATTTCTCAACAAGAATGATCTCACTTCTCACAATGCAGAGGAAAAACCAGGAAGTGGCCTAGGACGATTTAAATAATACCTATTTATCTTCTAGCACTTCAGCCCTTGCTGGTTTAAGCCTCTAATCTTCCTTCCATAAAACCCTGAGATTTAAGCACAAGATACATTTGGCTCCCATAAGAGGTTGTAGCAAATAATACAAATACAGTTTTCATCTGCATGAGAACTGAGTTCCTCTTGCTCTGTCATTTTGGAAATTCCCAGTGCTCTGAGTTAATTGCAGGGTGAAATCTCTATTTGAGGAATTCTGCTTCTAAAAGAAGCTTGATGATGCATGAAGCACTGGCACCCTGGAGAAACTAATCAACCTCCCTTTGTTATAAATAATGTACTTGAGATAATGGCTTGGGTAGTGCTGCAGTTTCTGAGGAAGCTCAGCAGTCCACAGAATGTCTTTTTGGACAGCTGTGTCTGACATGTATCTGTGAGAATAAATGTGGTGTTTTGTGATGGAGAGGTGCTGAGCACCCACACTTTCCACTGCTGTTGTCAGTGGACATTTGACTGAATACCCAAGCCATGAATTTCTGAGCCCCTTTCAAGCCTGGCTAGTCTCCCTGGCCTTGCTGCTATAGCCAAAATCCATTGGAGTAGGACAAAGTTTAATTCCAAACATGAGAATAAATTTGGTGTCTAGCATGTAGTTCTTCATCTCCAAACTTATATTCAGGTGAATGAGTTTGTTTATAACATAACTCAGAATGATGTCGAGCTCCAGTGACTTTTTTTTTACTGTATTGCTTAGCAGCATAGGGGAGCAAATATTTTCCTTTCTGTACCAAAATGTAATAGAAGGTTCTAGATTGTCAAATAACTGCAATCTGTGTGTTTTTTTCCATGTTTTCCTTCTATGTTTTATGTTGTAATTTCATATTGTAGTATATAAAAGTTTATTCAGCAAGTAATTTCAGGGCTTTTCTTCTTGAACTAACAGCTGTCTGTTAAGCTGAAGACAAGATGTAAAGATAGCGATAAGAAAATATAAAGTAATGACATTTTATATGTGATTTTTCTTTATTTAACTTGTGCTGCAGTGATAGATGTTGGCTTAGAATATGACTGATTCTTAATTTGACACTAATGCTCTACACAGCAGTGTATTAGATTCATAAAACAAGTCTCAGGGTACTAATACCTTTATTTCCATTCAAGGTTCTGGCTTGGACAGCAGCGCTGCAAACAGTCTATAAAACATCTGCCTACAGTGAGCAGTGAAACTCTTCAACTAGCTAATTATGCCAGCCATCCAGTGGGAAACCTTTCCAAACACAAACTGTTCATCAAACTCACTCGCCTTCCCCAGTACTACATTGTAAGTAACTGAAAAATGCTTTTGCTCCCTGTCATGGATATCCCAGGCAGTTTGTTGTACTGTCGACTCTTAACATTAGCAACCAAGTGATTGATGCAATGCTTGATTCTCTGCTCTCCCTCCCTTCTCCTGTGGGCTTGTTAAGCACTCAGGCTCATACAGAAGAAGGCACGTGCAGATTACAGGTTTACAGATTACAGGTTTATTACTCAGCAAACTTTTGTGTTTCCTGAAAGGCTTGATCTTCTCTTCTTGAATACCTTTCCTAGCCACAGCATTAATACATTGAAAAAAATTAATGTCTGTTCTTTGAAAAGGAAAGGATAGGAAATGAATTAGATTTACTCCTAACTTGAAAATCTTCTCAATTTGTTTTGTTTAAATATAGGTTGTAGAAATGTTTGATGTTCCTGGCAACCCCACAGAACTAGAGTACAAGTACCATTTTCTGTCTGTGAGCTATGCTGAAGGAGATGACAGCCCTGCCACTGCCCTTTTACTACAGCAGTTCAAACCAAACATTGAAGAGTTGGTACTGGACACAAAGAGTGGCAAACAAATGAAAAGCGGTGTCAAGCGCAAGGTACGTGTTCCAAAAGCCATTGGGGTGGCTACAGTGCATGAAAGCTCAACAAAGCTTCTGAGCATCAATTCCAGCTTTAGTAGCCATGTTTCCAGTGTTTGTATGACTAACATCTTACTTGTAGTGGTTCTCTGGACTGCTTCCCTAGGGAGATAGATGCTGGGAAAATGTTTTGTAGCAGTTGTCCTTCAATTCATGCCAGGCCTTCTCCAGTGCTCTCTGAGCCAAGGCAGAGCTCTGTGTAGTGTGTATATATTGTATATGCAGAGTGCTGCTATCTGTGTGATACACTTTGGTCCATGTGTGGGTTTTGAAGGACTTGCAGGGGCTGGTAAGAGTTACTTCTTGAGGCCAGGCTGACATGGCCTAGTGATCTACTAGTACTGTTTTAAGGACAGACTTTTACTGAACTGCTCAGTCCTGAAGTGGATCCCTTCAGGAGTTTGTGCTCAGGGTGTGATTCTTTTAACACTTACATGAATGAGGTTATTCTCTGACATCTCTTTTAAGTGTTTACTCCCAATATGCAAGTACATTTGTCTTTATTTAAATTCTAGTTATCTGGAGATCCATGTTCCATAGAACCCAAGAAACCAAAACGGTCGGGAGAAATGTGTGCCTTCAATAAAGTGCTAGCTCATATTGTAGCCATGAGTGATACAAATATGCCATTTATAGGGCTTCGGATAGAGGTAGGTATTAAAATATATTGTTTCCTTCTTCCCCTTCTCTGCTCCTGATTCTGATTTCTAGATGTAACTATTTGGCAAATTTGTGGTCATGTGCTCACTCTGGAGTTCCCCTGCCAACTGAGCCTCGGTGACTCAGTCTTCTGCACTGCATTGCACTAGTCTTGTTACAGCTGCTTCTCTTAGTACAAGGCACTGCAAAAAGCTTGAAAAGTTGAGGGAAAAGGGAAAATGAGGATGCAAGATGCACTTGTGGGAAGGGTTGGGAAACAACTTTATACCAGACATGCAGCCTGTTTTTTGGCTTTCCAGTGCTTGAGGATGTGAAACATCTGTCACCCTCAGGGGAAAATTAAAAATCCTTGAAAATGTACAAGTTTTTTGCTTGACATTTTACTTGGAATAACATTTTTCTTGTTCACTCTTAGCTATCCAATATGGACATTCCTCACCAGGGAGTACAAGTAGAAGGAGATGGCTTCAGCCATGCAATACGTTTGTTAAAGTAAGAGGATATTCTCTGTGTTTCATCTTCTTAATGTTTATACACTTGAGAGGAAAAAAAGAGGCTTGTTTGGAGAGTAACAATTGAAATATCAGGACAGAAGTGGGATTTTTGTTTTGGGGTTATTTTTCCTTTTTTTAAGGAGGGGTGTTAATACTGTCTGTCTTGCACTTGCATGTAAAGGAGTGCTAGAGAAAGGGGAAAATTAGAGTAGACTGAGAGCCAACTACAGTTTTTTTCCTTCATTAACCTAAGCTGAGGAGCTCTGAAAACAGTTTGACAGTCCTCAATCCTTAAATCCAGGCAGTGCTAAGGAAGATGTGGTAATGATTCATGAACATGCAATTTTAGATCAGATCAGAGGCCTACATACTCCATATGTTATTTGACAATTATATGAAACTGCAGAGGAAAATGCCAGGAATCTCAGAAAAGACAATTGCATGGTAAAGGGGTTGTAGAAGAAATATCTGGGAATCATGCAGTAATTTAATAGGTTATTTAGGCCCAAGTGCAGGACTTTGCATTTGTTTTCATGGAACTTCATGAGATTCCTGTTAATTTGTTTCTCCAGCCATCTGCAATCTCTCTGAAGGGCAGCCCTGACCTCTAGCATGTCAAGTGCTCCCTTCAGTTTGTCATCATCTGCAAGTTTACTATTCTTCTGTATCATATAGGCTACTGAAATAGTTATTCAGATGTAGAATAGAATTCAAACAGAATTTCTTAATAGGAGGCCAATAGTGTCTGTGTTAACCCTGAGGAATGCCAGCCACAACCAGCCACTAACTGGAAATGCAGCACATAAAGTTTAAATCAAAAAACCACAAACCCCAAAGACACCTCCTAGAGTAAAACCTTTGTAACTCCTTTTCTGCTGCAGAAATGTACAGTGACATAAAGGCACCAGTCTCTAAATTCATCAGGCCCTACCTTTTTAACTTTGCATATGAGCTGGAGTTAAGGGTGGAACATGAGATTTCTGGCTAGATCATCAAGGAATTTGAAAAAGAGTTTGGCATGTTTTTACTTAAGCTTTATTTAGTCTGTCCCCTGAGCTTAATTCACACATTGGGATACGAATAAATTAGTGAATACTAAGGGAACTGCCAGGTTGTTAATTGAATGTAGAGCAAGCTTGATCTAGAAGGCAAATGAATTCAGATTGCCACAGAACTCAGTTATTTTCATCTTTTTTGGCTTATTTCTCTGTATAAGAGATTTATGTTGGTGAGCTTAGTTCACTAGGAGATAAGAACTATTCAGCAGATCCTTTAACAGTCTGTAATTTGCAGGTGTTGAATCCATATATAAAGTGGTCTCAGCTCAGAGTGCTTTTGTGACACACTACAGTCCTTGAAGAGGAACAGGTTATCTCACTGAGTAGTCCAGCTACCTCTGCTGTTGATTTGTTCATTCTTTCATGTTCAGACTTGGGAGTCTTTCAGGAAATATTACAAGGCACCGTTGTTACTTGTGGAACTATACTGTATCTAATGGAGATTTTATTTTTGTCATGTATAGAATTCCTCCCTGTAAAGGTGTAAATGAGGAAACACAGAAGGCTCTGGACCGATCCCTTCTTGATTGCACTTTCCGACTACAAGGTAGAAATAATCGCACGTGGGTAGCTGAGCTGGTGTTTGCAAACTGCCCACTGAACAGCACTTCATCCAGGGAGCAAGGCAAGTGTCATTGAGGAGCACTGGAATATTTTGTTTCTTTGTAGTTTACATTGTCTCTTTCAGTAGTTTTAATGTCTTGATATAACTGGACAGCTATCTGCTCCTAAGATTTCTAATAAACCACAGTGTACATTAATCAAAATTCTGACTGCTGAGTTGATGCATCTTTGTTATTTCAACATGCTTCCTGGTCACTTGCCACAGTTCACTCACAGTTTGTAAATCACAGCTCAGGAACCACTGGGTTAATCAGCATTTCCCATCTCCTCACACTGCAGGACCAACCCGTCACGTTTACCTGACGTATGAAAACCAGTTGTCTGAACCAGTTGGAGGTCGCAAGGTGGTCGAGATGTTCCTTAATGACTGGAACAGTATTGCTCGGCTGTACGAGTGTGTCCTGGAGTTTGCACGATCCTTACCAGGTAGAGAAATCATCTCCTTTTTGTCAAAATGGAGGGCTTACAGGTGAGTGTGATTTTCTCACTCTGACTCTCTTCCCTCTTCTCTTCACAGACATCCCCAACCACTTAAACATTTTTTCAGAAGTTCGGATCTACAACTACCGAAAACTTATCCTTTGTTATGGAACTACCAAGGGGAGCTCGGTGAGTAACTCCTAAATGGACTTTAAATGTATGATTGAAAACAGAAAGGGTAGGCTTAGACTTCTGAGTTTTGCTGCACAGTTTTTCTTTGTAGTGGAATTAATATAGATGAATGTAGAAAAGACAGAGGGTGCAGCATTGCTGATTTGCTGGGTTGCTAGAAGCTCAGGATTTTTGAGAATTCCTGTTAGATGCTCTGTATTATGGGAAGGACAGTTGTGTGCTTCTGACTGATGAAAGCTGGTGTGGTAGCCTTTTTCTGAAAAGCTTTGTGTAAGTGTTGTTACTGCTCACTGCTCTGCTGGGATATATGGATGGGTATGTATAAGCTGAATGATTAATTCTGCCTTAAAAGAGAGGACTCTAACAAAGTTTTAAATGTAGTGCTGTGCTTTCAGTGAGGTGTTCATTGGTTATTCTGTAGCAGTGCTATTCTCTTGTTCAGAAATCTAGCTTCATCTGTAGTATTTGAATTTATAACTTACTAATTACTTAAATAACAGTACTTGCTCACACCTTTACATTAGGTGCAAGGTAGAGGAGGAAGTGCGTGCACGTTTGTTTCAGATTAAGAATATTGTTTTGTGTGCAACTGATGCAGAGTAGCTTGATACACTTGAAATTTGCTTCCTTGGGACTTTTTTGTGTTCATCACTGGGAAGTGTGTGTAGATATATATATATATGTATACACATATACATATCTATGTTGTATATATGTAAGTAGCCAGAGCAGCCAGCCAGTCCAGAGTATGGACTTGCTGTTCATGTTCCTTACATATTATCCAGTACTTGAAAACCTTTTTCAACACATGTAACTTGAGAGTCCACCTCCAGCAACTCATAATCAGTTTTGCACACCATGAATCTCTCGAGTTTAAATTCTCTCACCTCTGGCGGAAAAGATTCTTTTGATTTTTGGTTGAATTGCTGATATAAGTGCCCAGTTTTGTGGTTGCCAACAATCCAGGAGTGTTAAAGCTGAGAGTGCTTTTTTTTTTCTTCACAACCTCAGCATCTTTTGAGGGAGGTAAATTAGGAATCTCTTGAGGTTTGATGAAAAATGTGGGAAAAAATTAAATCTGATCGATTTTCTTGTTATAATCCCTTATTATAACCTTGTTATTGCAACCTACATGTTCTAGCTTCCAAGACCATTTTATGTTTGTGACCTTGCAGATCAGCATTCAGTGGAACTCCATCCTCCAGAAGTTTCACATTTCACTGGGAACAGTTGGCCCAAACTCAGGTTGCAGTAACTGTCACAACACAATTCTGCACCAGCTCCAGGAGATGTTTAATAAAACGCCAAACGTGGTGCAGTTGTTACAGGTAATGTTCTAAAAAAACTTCTCTCCAGAAAATTGAGAGATACCAGGGAGCTGAATTCTGATTAAACTGTTCTTTTTTTTTTCAAGGGTGTTACAATTGTTTATGGATCTCATTGCCAGAAAAAATCTAATTTTCCCTACTATGCCCCATTTTCCCTGACTTTTCCTTTTGGATAAACGATGTGTCCTCTCAACCTCTGCTCTCTCTCAGGTTTTGTTTGACACTCAGGCTCCATTAAACGCCATCAACAAACTCCCAACCGTGCCCATGCTGGGACTGACCCAACGCACCAACACTGCCTACCAGTGCTTCTCCATCCTGCCCCAGTCCCCCACGCACATCAGGCTGGCTTTCAGGAACATGTACTGCATCGACATCTACTGCCGCAGCCGCGGCGTGGTGGCCATTCGCGACGGCGCCTACAGCCTCTTCGACAACAGCAAAATAGTGGAGGGCTTCTACCCTGCACCTGGGCTAAAGGTGACCACCCCTGTGTTTTCTGGCAGGTTGTAATTAAATGAGCTTCCAACTTGGAAGTGTGAATCTGAGGTGAAGAGCTTGGTGAAGGTTTTCTTTCTGAGGAGCTGCAGTCCTTCGAAAATTCTGAGCGTAGAAGGAAGGTTTTGATTTTTTGGTAGATTCTGTTAATTAGTTTGAATTAACACATTTCCTTTAAAAAAAAATAACATCGAGGGCTAGAATTTTTTTTTCTTATCTGTGTATTCAGGCATCCTTCTGTTGAAACTTGCTGAAGCTTTGTGACTAGGCTAGATGTGTGCTCCAGGATTGCTAGCAACTGCTCCTCACAAATTGTGTTGTGTGGCAATATAGTGCTTATAAGTTGCAGGTGGGACAATACTCCATGTAAGAGGATGCAGAAACTTTTGAAACTGTTTTTATCAGTGTGTGGCAGGAGCCTGTGGCTTTGCTTCTAAATACAGTGCTGGTTCACTCTTCCTGAAAAATTAATCTGTGCACACTGACAGAATACCTGAGGGCATCTTGTACCAGTGATACCTTGAGGAGCTGGAACAGAGGCTTGACAGAATTAAGAGGAATAAAGGATATTTATTGAGGCCTTCAAAGGCCACACCCAGGCAGCACCAGTGCTACACTTGGGACTCTGCCTGGATGGTTCCAAGATGGAAGCAAAGGAGAGCCCAGTCCCAAGATCTCACATTTTATATGTTTGGGTCCATTTGCATACAGGAGTCCCACTTGCCTGCCCTCCTCCTTCCACTTTGTTTATACTTTGAGCTTGAAGTTTGGAAAAAATGTCTTTGAGTCCCCAGTTGTTGTGTCTTCATCACCTCGTGAAAAGATCCTAGTAACCTTGAATAAAAGCCACACACTAATGCAGAACAGAAAACCCAAAAACTCAAGGCATCACTAGTGCTAGTTATACTGAAATACTGGATAATGGCATGCTTTGAGAAACGGGTTAATTTGCTAATTTTTTTTTCTGCCAGTTGCAACTGAATATTGCTTCTCTGGTATTGCATTTAACCGTTCCTGACCATCTGCCTCTTTAACAAATGGCAAATGAAAGGCTAATGGAAAGAAGAAGGAGATTGCAGACACCAGTGTAAAGTGGTAGAAGAGAATGGAAATGGGAGGGTAGAGGAGAAATTTTTTCAAGAAAGTTGGCAGGTTCCTCTGGGTACTGGAGAATGCTGTGGAGCAGGTGACCTAGGTGTTCTTAACCAAACAGGGTAGTTGTAGGTGTGATACAGCAGCCCTGTAGGTTCTGGATACTGATGAGTTGTTCTGGAACAGGTATTCCCAGGTGTAAGCTTTTCCTTATCTTTAGGGAGAGAAGAGAAATATAGGTATTTCAATTTACTGGAGATACTTACTGTTATAGAGCCAGGTGTCTCTGTTTATTAATTGATATATTTTGCAGACAAGTTATACTGTAATTAATGAATGCCCACTACTATTTAGTTCCTGAGACTTGTCTCCTATGTGCTGTAGCTGATAAGGGTAGTGTTAAAGCTTAGTAAATACTGCCTTCATTTGCAGAGTAAAATTTAAATAGGCAAATTGCTAACAAAACTGCTTTTTCCACAGACATTCCTGAACATGTTTGTTGACAGCAATCAGGATGCACGGAGACGATCTGTAAATGAAGATGATAACCCACCTTCTCCTATCGGAGGAGACATGATGGATTCTTTGATATCACAGCTCCAACCCCAGCAGCCACCACAGCAACCACAACAACAGGTACCCTTCAGGCAAAATAAATGTTTATTGTCTTCCACAACGGTAGATTTCTAAGAACTTCACGTTCTAAAGAGATTAGCAGTTACAAAATGGAAAGGGAGACTATAAACCCACTCTGCTGCAGAATTCCCCTTCAGGCAAAATGTATTAATTTATTTTGCCATTTCTCATTCCAGTGTAAACAGCCCATAGCATATGAACAGCAGCTTTGTAAGGTCACATGAGATTTGCTGCCTAGAAGCAAAGGACTGAGGGAGGGAAAACAACTGTTTCAGATAAAAGATGGGAGGGAGAGTCAGGAGGCTTTGCTGTTACAGGGTGGCAGATAAAAGGAGAGAGGTACAGAGCTATTACATCTTTAGAAGAAACTCCTATAAACAGTGAGCACTAAACAAGATAGTACAGAAAATCAAACAACTGTGTGGATGAACCTCAAAGCCTCATTCTCCTGCATATACTTAACTTGTGTTTTGGTACAAAATGATCAAAAGTTTTTCTTGTCCTGTGTTGACAATTTCAGCCATTTGCAAAACAGGCAGGAGCCTCGGGAGCGTATCCTCTCACCTCACCACCTACCTCCTACCACAACACAGTGACACCCTCCCCGTCCATGATGCACACACAGTCACCAGGTAGGATGGCTGGGAGGATGGGAGCTGATCCTGTGCTAGAATAACAGGTCTTTGTGCATGCATGTTTTTTCTATTATTTGAGCTGGGTTTAGCCCCAGATTAGCCGAGAGAATTCACCTTACACAGTGGGGATAAAAAAGTGGGATTCTGCCATGCGTGTTTTGGAAAGTACATTTTGAAGCTAAAAAAACCCATTAAGTAAAACTAACCTTTAGCTGTGTAATATTTGGGACTGTTTCATTATTACAGTTTGTAACTTGCTAAGACAAAAACCTGTTAATTTTCAATACCTGCTTCTTCAGAAAAGTTTTTCATTACCAAAGCTCTGCTTTGTGCTCCCAGCTGTTGTAGAACAACAGCTGAAAATATTTAGATTTGGGGAAGGGCTGGGCAGGGGTGAAATGCCATTCTTCAAGCCAGATATCATGGGAAGTTTCCTTTGTGTGGTAAACACAAAAATATAAACTATCATGCATATACAAAATAAAGCCATTGAGTGCAAAAGCAAATTCTCTTGAATCTTGTTTGCTGTCTCCCTAAAAAGGAGGGAGCAGTTGATAGAAAAAATTAGGACAGTAGGATGGAAAATGTTTATGTCAAGTAATGTGATGTCTTTGATCAGGAAATCTGCATGCTGCAAACTCACCTAGCGGGGCTTTAAGAGCACCATCACCAGCATCCTTTGGTCCAACTCCTTCACCTTCCTCTCTTGGAATCACAATGGGACAAACAGCTAACTTTGCCAGCCCACATGGTGAGTTCTTTACTGGCAGGTGTATATGTAGTGACAGGGAGGGCAGATTTGCTTCTTGAAATTAAGTCTTCTGGAGCAGACCTAAATTAATTGAGAAAAATTAATGCTTTGTAATTGGCTCAAGTAGCTGTTTTCATATATGTGAGTGTTGACTGTTAACAGTAGTCAAAAGTAGCTGCATGGCATGTTGAGGCGTTCCTAACATGTTAAAAATTGACCCTCAGTCACTCCTTTCTGCTTACTAATGTGGGGAAATTCAATGTGGTCTTGTAGCAGAACAGTGGTTGCAGCTTTTAATGAACATTTTCTTTTGTTAGATTAATTAGTGGCTTTTCACTGCTTACATTTCCAGGAAAAATAACTGGTACAGGTTAGAAATTCAAATACTTGCAATTCGAAAATATTGTTAAAGTCTGGCTGGTTTGACATATCTGTATGTGAGCAACGTGCCTTTTGGTTGTTTCCTTTATTAATTTGGTTGGCTTTTTTGGAAAGCTGCCAAAACAATCCTTTGTGTAATCACAGTGCATTGGAAACTGTTCTACAGAGCACAACAAATGAACAGTTCAGATGGTAATTTTCGTGTGTCGGTTTGACTGTTGAGATGAACAAAGTGAGAGAGATGTGCCACAGAGTAGGTTTAAGGTTCTTACCAGTCTGTGTAGCTGAGACACCTTTGCAGCAATAACTGTAAGATACTGAATAAATAAGGAACTGTCAGGCTGAGGCTTCCATTTGCTAAGGAGCAGTAGAAGTTTAAGTCTGTAGGCAAGAGTTCTTTTTGGTTTATAACCTATTACTTTTTGAACATGACAATTCTACTTTTTCAAAAATACAACCTGGAAATCCTTGAAATCTGTGTCTTGATTTTTACTCTCTGCCCAACTCATGTGTTTTGTATGGCTGTAAAAAGTAGTCTAAGAGCTTGCAGGCACCTTCTTGTTTTACAGATTTTGGTAAGCCTCTTTTAGATTTCTCTATTAGAAAGCCTTCTACTTTTTAAAGAAATAATAATGGTCTTGTAACATCTGTAGGTACCCTAGACCCAAGCTCACCATACACCATGATGTCACCCAGTCAGCGTGCAGGGAATTGGCCGGGATCTCCCCAGGTCTCTGGTCCATCACCAGCAGCACGGATGCCTGGAATGTCACCAGCCAACCCATCCCTTCATTCACCTGTCCCTGATGCCTCTCACTCCCCACGAGCTGGAACAAGTAGGCTTCTTTATCAGTGTTATAACTGTGAAACACTCATGTTTAACATTTCTAGTTGTGTTCCTTTTAGTACTTCTTGTGTGAGTCTAACAGTCCTTACTGTCCTTGTGCAGTAAAATGTCTAAGGAAATTAAGCCTTTATTCTGGCCTGGTTTAAATCTTCAATAACAAATTGGAAAAGTGAGCTAAAGCATACAACATAAATGTCAGCAGGATTGATGATAGCTCTTGTTGCAGTGAAGAAATCAGTCTGAAACTATTGAACGCCGTGACTAAGAGAAGTTTTCATAGTGAAAGCAATGCTAGGCACATTTGCCAACCCAAATACTAACTTTTCACATAATAGATTTGTAATGCTGCTCTTGCACGACTGATTTAGCCATCTTTACGTCCCATTGAGTTTGTTGTGCAAACCTGCTGTCTGCTGGCATGCTGCAGAAAGAGGAAAAGGGAGGAGAATTTTAATGTTACTGAGACTCTTTGCATGGGTTCAGGATCAAAACTAATTCCCTGTCTGTCTGATGCCTATTACTAGGCAGGCAGATTCTTAAATAAGAAGGATTGAGCTTTGGCCCAGAGGACTTAATTGATGAATAGTAATAATTAAAGTGAACACACATCTTATGGTTCAGCTTAAATCCTCCCTTACTGCAAGTCCTTGTGTCTCCACAGGTTCCCAAGTCATGCCAACAAGCATGCCTCCACCTCGGAAACTACCTCAGCGCTCTTGGGCTGCATCCATTCCTACAATCCTCACCCACAGTGCCTTGAATATTCTGCTCTTGCCCTCTCCTACCCCTGGACTTGTGCCAGGACTGGCTGGCAGCTATCTGTGCTCCCCTCTTGAGCGATTCCTTGGGTCAGTGATTATGAGGAGGCATCTTCAGAGGATCATACAACAGGAAACGGTATGGTTTCTGTTTATATGGACCTGTGGGTATGTGGCTCCTGGATATCTTTCAAATCAGGCACAAACTGAAATGCTTCAAATAACTGTTTGCTGTGAGACTTGTGCTGTACTTCTGGTTTTTGTCATCTAAAGAGTCAAAATTTAGAGAAATCATTTGGTTCCACTTCATTTCCGTACAAATTAGATGTGGAAAACATGCTTGGTCAGGTGAAATTTGGTAACTGTTAAAATAGCAAGTCTGTAATCAGACATTCAGATGCTGTGGGTTCTTTGGGTTTAGTATGTCCATTGGGAGTTTACTAGGACAGCCATGGGCTTACTGTGGATACCACTCCTTGGCAGGATTGCCAGAGAAGTGAGTTACTAATGAATGTTAACTCCTCAGCTGGGAATGTTACTTTAGGGTTTGGGACAGACAAATGTGCCTCTTCACTGTTGTGGCCTGGATTCAGTGACAGAAAGAAGCCGAATCTGGCTTAAACTTAATTCCCAAGGCAATTTTGCATGTATTAAAATAGCATGTGTTTCTTTCTGGAAAGAGAGGGTGATCACTATATTTTGAGGAGGGAGTGAGAGTGTGTGTGTGTGTGTGTGTGCATGCATGTGTGTGTGTGTGTGAGTTCATGCCATTTAACGAATGACTAATTGACTGTGAATCTCCTTTTTATGCAGCTACAGTTAATAAACTCCAATGAACCAGGTGTCATTATGTTTAAGACAGAGGCACTGAAATGTAGGGTTGCTCTCAATCCCAAAACAAACCAGACCTTGCAGCTGAAAGTAACACCTGAAAATACAGGACAGTGGAAATCAGAGGAGTTACAGGTTTTGGAGAAGTTCTTTGAAACAAGGGTATGTACAGAAATGAAGAATGTTGATGTTTTTGCACATTGCTTTTAATCTCTAGTGTTGTTTTGAGTAGTCCCGCTGACTTTCATTGAGCTGCAAAATATAAAATTGACAAGTGTGCATGCTGGTTACATATTAAATTATATATTTATTATCTAAATAGGCACTACTAAATAGTGTCTTTCTTTAGGTTGCAGGACCACCTTTTAAAGCAAACACCCTGATAGCCTTCACAAAGTTACTAGGGGCTCCCACGCACATCCTCAGGGACTGCGTACACATCATGAAACTGGAGCTGGTAAGTCAACTGTTCTGTTTATTTAGTCCACCCAAGTTTGGTCATTATATTTTTGAAAAACAGCTGTTGTATCTTTCTCTACAAACACACTAATTACTCTAAATTTATATGTAAGTTATTCAGTGTTGTTGGAGAAGTTTTCATTTTTCTACTAGCTTTACTGGAAATGCACAAAATTTCTCATTTAAACTGATGATTTTAAAGAACTGCAAACAAGTTGCTGCATAACGGGCACATACATAGGCTGGCTGGAATAATTCTGATTGTGTTACTGTGCTCAGTTCTTTCAGTTACTCTGATTTCTCTAAACCTGGCAACATGTGCAGGTTTAGCTAGAGGCACATTCTGTGGTGCTTCTCTGTTTCATAACTGTGTATGTCACTGACATGAGACCATTGCTGTTCTTTCTCTGTGCTGCTCTCTCTAAACAGTTCCCTGACCAGGCAAGTCAGCTGAAATGGAATGTGCAGTTTTGTTTAACAATCCCTCCCAGCGCTCCTCCAATTGCACCTCCAGGAACACCTGCTGTTGTGCTGAAATCCAAAATGTTGTTTTTTGTAAGTAGAGCTATCTGTTTTAAAATTCTAACCCTGCATGTCTGTGAGATCATCATGAGTTCGTAGCGAAACATAAGCCCACTGTATCTGACAGCTGTAATAGCTAAAAGTGTTGTGCTGTTTGGAATGCTGGATTTGCTTGGATCTCTTTTGTAATGAGTTCGGCTCATATTCCTACTCTCCTTCCTACTGAAGCACAACAGCTCCTCGTGTTTCATGTTCTTGGAGAGATGTTGACAATATATAAAGTTCAGCTCCCTCTGGACTGCATCTTCAAGTGCTCAACTTGTGGGTGTTAGTTCTTCTCTGAGGCACTAACCACCTAGAATGGGTGGCATGCACATTAGTGATGCTGAGAAGAGCAGGGATGAGATGTTCAGAACAAATCTACATTAGTGTTGTGCCTGAGGCAATGCTCACTGTGGGGTGCTTTTGAGAAGACAATATTCTCCACCTGATTGATAATTTCTTACAGAATTGATGTTTGAAAACGGGGAGGAGGGGTGGAAGTTGGTGCTGTCTGTAGGCCTGGAGTGTTTAACTGTATCAGAAGTTGCACTTGGAGTACATGGTCATGCAATTTAACATGCTTTTTGGGTTGTTTCCCCACAGCTTCAGCTAACACAGAAAACTACAGTCCCACAGGAAGCTGTTAGTATTATTGTTCCAATTATTTATGATATGGCTTCGGGTACAACGCAACAGGCTGACATTCCCAGGCAGCAGAACTCTTCTGTTGCTGCTCCAATGATGGTTAGCAATATTCTAAAGAGGTTTGCTGAACTGAATTCACCACGACCAGGTACTGTACATGTCCAGTAGATATATTCTCTTCACCCAGACATCTGTGACAAATCTCCAGTGTAAAACTAAACCTCTCTTAAGTCTGAATTCTTCTTGGTTTCTATCTTACTTCTTTAGTGATTACATATCCTGATGTGACAGGCAACACATAACTTAATAGGAAGTAATGGCTACACAGCAGAAGGTTGCACTGATGATTCAGGCTGGGTTTTGCTGTTCTGCCCAAGTGATAGAATGCACCCACCTCTCATTGGCCCAACTCTTACTGCTCAGTAAGAGTCATGCTTTTTGACAAATGGGCCTAGAATGAGTCACAAGAAATATGCTATGGCCAAGTGTCAGTTTTCATGGTTAATTATGAAGTTACTCAGCTTAACAGTAGAATATAAAGGGATGTTAAAATAGTTATCAGAACTTGTCCACGTGCTGTGAATGATTTAAAAGTAATTGCAGTGGTTGTATACTCCTTTGTCAGTGTTTCCACTAGCAGAGGTGCATACAGTTCTGTCCACCAGACGTGCTGTGAAGTGTTTGAGCTAGGTTGTTCTGAGTGTTCATTGGCCTGTAGGTAGTGCACTGTGAGCAGCATTGTGCTTTGCTTTCCTTCTTATTTGTCATGCCTTTTATTTTTTATTTTTTGGTATCTAAAACATGGAAGAACAGTAGCAGGTTCTTTGGGCAGCATGTTGTCTGTAAGCAGTGGTTTGGGGTCCTAATACACAAATGGTTCATAAGAACAATAACTTTCAGTTCTGAAAATTTTTTTCCAATAACCTAGTGAAGAGATTGAAGCTGTGAATCCAGAGGTTGACTCTTGCTTCTCTTTTGTGTAATTACTCATCTCGTTGTTACGCAGTAATTTTTACTATGCTTGATGGATTATTTCAATTGGTAGAACATGAGCAATGTTTACCTTAAATTGGTGTGGATATGCATACATTTCTGAAACTTGTGATGGGATTTAAATTAATGTGCATTTTCTGTTTAATACGTAGTAATAGTGTAGGTAAATAGGAGTGAAAATAGCCCTGAGGGTATGTGGAGTTCCCTGTAGGAGTTCTGTATGTGGAAAAGAGCTGTTGTTTGTATAGCACTTTTATTTCAAAATACATTAACTAAACTTCAGGTGTTGCTTTTGGAAGGTGCTTCCCCAGAGAATGTGGGGAAGGGTAGGTTCTTGCTTTGCTGTTTGTTATTGCCCTGAGTTGTGTTTTAAAGTAAACCCTCCACAAAATACCACAGGCAGAGCAAGTAACTGTCAAAGCTGCTCTGGAGATGCAAGGTGAGATGCTTTTTTGATGATCACTAGATAGATCAGCATGGACAATTTTTGTTTGTCATGCAACTTTTGCAGCAGTTTTGGAATCCAGTACAGGGAGCAAAGTATAGACAGGGGAAAAAAATATACTTAGGAAAAGCACTGGAGACACAAGCAGAACCTTGTCCAGGTAAAGGATAATCTAGCTGACTGAGCAGAGGAAATTTCTAGTAGTCCTTTCTCTGACTTCCAAAAGAAAGTATGAGTCTGTATAATTTTATTTATTTCCACCATCACCCAGCAAAAGTAGGATCTTGCCTGAGGACACCTGAAATGCAATTTCCTCTGTTCTTGTTGTCAAAACATACATTATTGTATCTGATCAAAGAGAAGAATACCTTCTTTTCCTCACCATTGAAAGGTGATAGAGCCAACAGATGAAAGTAGATAGCTGGGAGACTTCTCTTAAAAAAGCAGCACATGGGAGATCTCAGATGTGTGTCCTTTCTTGTCTGATGCTCCTTTGTCTTCTGCTGCTCCTGTGCTGTACTCAGGACTTTCCTGACTTTCCTACCTGTTAGCTCTCTGCTGCACTAATTGCTATCTGCTTGGTTAAGGGAATTTTTCACTGTTTGAGTCAGGAAGGACCAGGGCCTCCCATCATGCACAGATGATGTTACTGGGCACTGTCGTTGTAACCTGCAATCAGTGTTGCCTTGTTCTGGCTGTATCTTTTTTACCTTTCTCTCTTTGTGAGAAAGTATTTTGTATTCAGCTTAATTTTCCTCTTAATAAAATGGTAGTGCCTGAAAAGTAAGTTCTTTTGAAAGAGTTTTCTTTTCAGATCTGTGGGCAAACACATTCTGCTGTGTTTTAACAGTAAAAAGTTGATTCATTGTGAGTACACATTGTCTAAGACCACTTAACCTATGGCTCCGTGGGAAAAAGTACTTTACTTTGGGGAAATTCTTGTATGAACTGAGAGGAAATCAATGCCCTTGAATAATAAGTTTAAACTTGAGCTCTAAGTCAAAAACCTACAGTATGTAGTGGACATCAATCTGGTAAGGAAATTAAAGTCCCTATAGATGCTGGAGGTGACCCTTAGAGAGGAGCTCAAGGGAATCGTGATGATTCTTAAAGCACTTCACAACTAAACATTTTTCAGTGTCTGATTTTCAGTGATGCAGTGGATGGTATTTAGCCCAGATTTGTAGCTTTGATGTGATAATGATCTGCCCAAAATAATCTTAGGAATCCCTAGTCTGGCAGTTAAGATTAATGCATCCCAACAGGCGCTGCTCTTATCTCTTTGCTCACACTGTTGCTCCTTCAGCAGCAAAATTCAATGTCTTCTAATTGATATTTCTTGAAATATGCAGGAAAAATTCAGCCCACAGTGACCAGGGTGCAACAGTGGCTATTAATTGTATTCTCTTAGCAGGAAACAGTAGATGAAAATCACAGCTGCCTGTTACTTCATCTTTTGTTCTTATTTAACCCTTTCGCTTCCATTGGTTTTAACTTCTTTAAGCTACTCAGAATGTGTGTGTTTTTGTCAACAAATGCTGATATTTAAAACTTGAGGTAGCTGTAGCTGGTTTTTCCTCTCAATATTGAATTTCAGCTGTTGGAAACAGAAGTCCACCTGCTCTGTATTTTATTTTGCAGTTTAGATTTCAAGAGTAGAGCCAGAGCAATTTGGTTGAAAGAAACAGATTCCTGACTATTGCCCAGTCCTGGAATTAGAAATTCCAAGACTAAGCTTAGGACACAAAACATCTTCCAGCTGTTTTGAGACTTGAGTCAAAATGTTTAGTTTCTGGTTGTAATCAGTAGAAATAAAACTTGAAAAAGCTGGGTTGTTAAGATGTGGTGCTCTTGATTAATAACATACAGAAAAAATCAGACCACAGTCCATGTGCAATCCATTCTAGCATAGGTTCAATCTGACGTTCAAAAGCAATAAAAGTTAAGAGCTACTTGCAATTCCATCACAAACAAGAGCCATCCTGCTGGGAAAGCTGGAGCTACTTCAGCTGGTAACTCCCACAAATCCCAAAGTCCCTGGAGGTTGCTGGGGTTTGGGAGCCTGCACCCTGGGCTGTGCCTTGGGGGCTCAGGGGTCAGTGAGGAAGGGCTGTGGGCTGTGGGGCTAACCTGTCTCTTTTCCCTGCTCCAGAGTGAGGAAGGGGTGTCCGGGGCGCGGTGCTAACCTGTCTCTTTTCCCTGTTCCAGGTGAATGCACAATATTTGCAGCCGTTCGTGATTTGATGGTTAATCTTACGCTGCCCCCTGGGGGGCGTCCCTAGACACTTTTAAAAGAAGGCTGAGAGTGAGACAAAACAGAAAAAAAAAATTTAAAAAAAAAAAATAAAGCCTTCAGTTAAAAGAGGACGTTTTAATTTTACCTTTTTTTCTAAGAGCTAACTATAAACTGGCAAACTTTCAGGGATGCACTTTCATCACGAGTATCACCACGACTTTTGTATAGTGCTGTTGTATAGTGTGTTTTAATGGGAGACACTTCAGACTAGGTAATAGATTGAAGTATCAGCTTGCTGGTAATAGATTTAATATTCTGTTTTATACTATAAAGATTATGAAAATGCCAAACTTGTTTGTTTTTCTGTTTTTCTTATGTTTTGGTGTAATAGTCTTTTTTTAAGGCAGGTCTGTCATTTTTGAATACTGTAAAACTGTGACAAACTTTATATTGAAGCTGTATTTTAATATGACTGCTTTGAATCCTTAAACAATTTATTTGGGCTTGTTGTAAACATGTCCCCGAAAAGCAATATTTAATAAACTGGATTAAAAAATCTTAAAGTGGATGTTGTATCATCTTCAACTTTATTCCTTTCCCTTGTAGTCACTGGTCAGGTCTCTTACATTCACACTTTCTGCACTATCTCTGCATGTGCTTACACACACACACACGTACTGCTAACTTCAAAACCCAATCAAATCTTTATTTATTTATCCTCTGGGTTCAGTTTGTTCCAAAATCAGAGTAGAACAGAGTTTGTTCATTTTCCAGGTTGTAAAAGTAACCAGTAAGTACTTAAAATGGTGCTTCATTTCTTACACCAGGAACTACATCTTTTCTGTCCCAAAAGCAAAGCTTAGTGGAAGAACCTTTTGTCATCTGTGATGGAGTCTGTAATAAGTGTTATTGTAGAGGCAGGTAAGGTAGAAACTGGACCTGCATACCACAAAATTGGAGAGGCTGATCCAAGAAAGAAATAACCTCCCACTAACTTCCTGAACTGGATGTTTATAGATAGCTTTGTCAGTAATGACTGAAGGCTCTTAAAATTGAATAAAATGTCCAGCCTTAAGAATTACTCTGTCATTTAACCATTTGTCCTCCTGGATCAGTATTCTCAAATTTTTATGGAATTGGTTTCCTGACTTCCTAAACAGTGACTTTCAGCTGTGCTGCCTTTGCAGGGCTTTGGCAGCTCCCTTCTCAGCTGAAGAATGCTTTAAACTAATTTTAAATATCTTTTAGTGCATGTATTCTAGCCTGCCTTGCTGCCCATTTCAAGGCTGCCCATTGCCCCTACAACTGTCACAGTGCTTCTTTCTCTGAACCTCTTGCTGCTAGAAATCACCTTTTGGTTGGTGCCCACCTCAAATTTCAGCCTTGGACCTGTGGTTTGAGAGTGGGTTCTGTGTCACTGCTGCTCTCACCGGTGTGTATCTGACACGGGTTATACATCTTCTGCTTCTGAAAAACAAAACCCTCCCCTGGACTGAAAACCTGCAGTTTTTAAATGCTGCTGCTGCTCGGTTGGAAAGAGCCCATATTTCTGCCTTTTTACAGCTAAACTGATGTTTTAAAATTGAGAGGTGACACAAGGATGTCTGAAAAAGACTGGCTGTTGTGCTGGTCACTGGTCTGGTTTTGAGGTGGGAGCATTCCCATGCCTAAAATCAGCTTCCTGACACAAGATCAGTACCTGCTGCCTCTTGTGGGAAGGGGCAGGGAATGTGAAGTGTGGTGGCGACAGAGCTTCAGCACTTGGAAATAAAAGGGAGGGGAGAGGCCTCCCCACAGGGCAGAGAAAACAAAACATGGCACTACTGACAGATGTTTATGGACTGACACTCCAAATCCCAGATGATGTGGAGGTTGAATTTTGTTTTACATTATACACAGCACTCATATGCTGTATTCTAAACATTTCTCCTAAATAACTCAATTCTTAAGGAAAACACTACTAGTAAAAGCGTTTCTCACTTGTTTCTTTCAAAGCAATGTCCAGAGACACTTGTTCCTTTCAAAGCAATGATTGTGTATTTACCACTGCAGTTTTAAGTTTTGTTTTTCACATGTATTTACAACTTCAGTTTTAAGTTTCATTTTCTGTGTGTTCAGTGCCTTTTTCTGGCAGCCAGATGATGTAACCACCTGCTGCATTGGGACTATTTGTAGATTTATTCCTTATGGCAGATTTCTTTGTCCATTTAATTCACTGAAAGTGCTGCAGTGACTCCACATCCTTCAGTATTTCTAGAGGTTTCTAAGTTTCTGATCAACCGACCTGTGGGACAAGGATAAGGACACTGAATTATAGAGAGGAAAAGCAGTTGTTCTGAGCTGACCCACAGCACTGGCTTAGAAATGTTTGCCAGTGTCAGATGGAAACAGTTTTAGGTGTCCAAAAAGCCATGCCCAATGGCAGCCATAGATTTTGTGGGTTTCCAGATAACAAATACTGATCCTGTTAAAGGTTTCCTCAAAATAAAAAATAGGGAAGAGGCTTTATTGAGCCCTGTAAATACTCAGACAAGGAGCAGAATCAAGGTGAGGTTCTGAGGGGGTTTGATTTGAAATTAAGTTTTAATTCTTTGTTACCTTTCCACATTTGAGTGTTCCACAGGTCGCCTTTGAGTCTGCAGATGTTTTTTTAACTGAGTTTCCGGAGGCTGCAGGGAAACAGGCTCTGATGATAAACTGCTGAGACAAAACAAAGCTCCATAAAACCAGAAGCTGTTTTTCTTTACGAGCTGCAGTTTGTTGTTAGGCATGTGCTCAATTTCATCTGTCAGTTGAAAGTTACTCTGGTTCACAGGCATTTTAAAGAAAAATCTTTTGTATGAAAAATAGACTACTAGGAGAATATTTGGGTCATTTTAATCATATCTATGATAAGTCTGTCAAAGGTGTCATTTCAGAAGTTGTGCTACACTGGCCATTTCAGCTCAAGCGCTTATAGTTGTTCCCCTGGCCCAAATTTTCCATCTACTGAAGAATTTCAGAAGTTTTTAAGGTAAGAATGTATTCAATAAATTAATGTGTAATTGAAATGTATTAACCATATGTAGCATCGAGGCTGTAATTACCGAGCTGTGACTCTGTGTAACCCCATAATAGCGATGTAATTGAGACTTTCACATTTAGATTAAATCACGCTGACTTCAAATATGCGACGCTTTTCCGGAGGTGCTCCGACAGCCGCGGGGGGATTTGCTGCTCAGCGGGTGGATCATTTTGGAGAATGTTTTTTAAGGCTGCACTTTGGCTCTGGGAGCATCGCACGCCCGGGAAGCAGGTGCGGAGCTGCCCCCTGACTGCGTGCCGCTCTCCCGCGTACTCGCAGCTCGGCACGTTCCTCCAGAGCAGAAATGAATTCTCTGGGAAATGACCCCGCTGGAGGGTCCGGCAGGAAGCGTGCGGCCGCCGCTCCGGGAGATAAGGATGCTGAGCGGGGAAGGGCTGGGCGGAGGCTGTGCAGAGCAGCACGAAAGCGGGAAGCTCCGGCAGCTTCAGCCTGGGCAGCTTCAATTCCTGCCCGAGAAGAGGAGGGGCCTCCGGAGGCGCTGAAGGCAGAGCCCCTGGAGCCGGGCTGTTCCCTCGCACTTGGCTGGAGAGCTCCTGTGCTCGGGAAAACGTGTCCCGGCTATGCGGGACAGGGCTCCCGCAGCCCAGCCTTGTCGCGGGCGGGTGTTATTCCTGCTGTGATGCCCCAGGCCATCGCTGAGGCTCCGAGTATCGGAGCACGGGGAGCACCTGCACCCGGACTCTTGGAGCAACGGCTGAAGGGGGAGCTTGTCGGAAATTTTTACAAAGGGGATGTGAAGGCTCCAGAGTGGGAAGTGGTTTGCTGACATCCCGGCCCTGTGTTAGGGCAGGCAACTCGCCAGGCTCAGGGGGTTCCGGCGAGGAGGAGTTCCCTCCCTCTCCTCTGCCACACCTGGCGATGTTCCTCCCTCATGGATGTCTAACCCCTCTCAGGGTCACTGCAGCTCATCAAAACCAGACCGGGAGTCCAACCCACCCTCGGGAAACCTGCCCGTGGCTGTGAAGCACTCAAATCTCTTCATTGTCCTGGTGTGTGAGGGCAGGGAGCCCCATCTGTCACCTGCAGCCCCCGGGGCCCTCCTGGCGCTGCTGGCCCTGCCCTCCCTGGGCAGCACCGCGCTCCTTTCTGCACCTTCCTTTCTGAGGCTTCCTCCGTGAAACGTACGCTGTTGAACGCAGCTGGCAAGCTGGCAAAGCAGCGTTTAGAAGACACAGGGAAAAGCACTCCTGTACTTTGGAGCTGATTATGCAGCAGAAGGAGGGAGGGGGCGGCTGAGGGGCCGCAGGCCAGGCTGGGCCCTGCTGTGCTTTCAGCATAGATCTCTGCAACGTGGATCCCAAAAAGCAGGGACAGAGCCAGCCTGGCACAAGGCTGGGAGCTGGGGTGGTGCCAGTGGTGCTGCTCACACATGAGCTCCCACCTTGCTGTTCAAAGGGGAGAGAGGAGAGGAGAGGTTCGGAGAGGAAAGGAGAGGAGAGGTTCGGAGAGGAAAGGAGAGGTTCGGAGAAGAGAGGTTCGGAGAGGTTCGGAGAGGTTCGGAGAGGTTCGGAGAGGAGAGGTTCGGAGAGGAGAGGAGAGGTTCGGAGAGGTTCGGAGAGGTTCGGAGAGGAGAGGTTCGGAGAGGAGAGGAGAGGTTCGGAGAGG